>CM039450.1:24678923-24880299 GCA_022388445.1 Zophobas atratus | reverse complement strand
GCAGCGGCCCGTGTTCCGGCGAACACATGGAACACCGGTAGTTACGCCACTGATAAAAATCCGGAACAGCAGACAGAAGGACAGACGGGCAGACAGACGGAAATGGGGACCCATTTCTTCGTCTTCTAGGGGTCATGAAAGATCAAGAAAATGTAAAAGTAGAGAGTCGGCCGACGGACTCGATTACAATACTTCCTTTGCTTACGCTCGGGAAGTAAAAATTAAATTTGTGAATAATTTTATTTAAAAGGAGAAAACAAAGTTAAATAAACCAATGGAAATGGTGTCCATTCTCACATAAATTGACACGTCTTTTGGACTTCTTCATCATATGCATTGATTAAATAAATAAACTAAAGGACGCGAGCCTCAAGTATGTTTTACAAGGTAAGTTAATCAATAAATCTAGTGGTTGAAGCCTATGCGTTGTGTGAGGTGGAAATGAGAGCATTACTATCCGGTTTGACTTGGAACAGCAAATTGCATTAATTGATAAGTGAGAAACATAAATAAATTTATTTAAATATTATTTTATTATACTGATGTAATATAACTGTAATGTAACACTATTTGTAACGTCATACAAATATAGTTATAATTTTGTTGCGCAACATCAATACATAGCCCTGTTAAGTATATGTTTAATAATTGCTACCATTGTGTACGGTTGTCTGGGTAAACGTTCCAGTCTTCTCGACAGGTATTAGATGTATCCCTTCTGCTTCCAGACGGACAGTTGGGGGGGATATAAAACCTTAAAGACAGTTTTTGGGGTTCTTTTAAACATTCAACCGTCAAAGTTGTAGCGTTGACGCCAAAAATCCCACCGCCAAATTCAGCGGGTGCACACGGTCCATCGGGTTTATCCAATTCGTAGCATACGCCCTCGTAGCTAAAAATGTTGTTAATTTACATATTCAAGCCATTTTTAAACTGGACAAACCTGGCAAAACCCTCTTCACAGGGGTTGACGACGCATTCACTAACCACTTTGTCGGGTTTCAGAATTAAGTGATACGTTTGAGGACAAGGACCTTGTCTGTAGGCACCGAAGCAGGCATCTACAGGGGGATAGTAAATGTAACCTGAAACCTTTTTCGTAACTCGTGAACTGGTTGTAAACCGACATACCTGATACACAGTCACAGATCCAGTCATCATTTATTTGGTTTCCTGGATAAAGTAATTCGTTTTCTGGACACTTACCTGGAGCAGGTATAGGTACTCTTTCCTGAATGGTCAATTTTAAATTGTTGTTTGAACGATGTCACGGTACTTACATATTCCTTATCTTCAAGGGAAGGATAGGCTTGACAATTATTGCCAATAATGACAATGACTAATAATAATGAATGAAATTTGTTCATTGCGTTTCGTTAACTCTAAAATGACAATTGCTTGAAAAATTCCAGTACTTTTAAGTTCAATATTAATATTCGGCTCTGATACAAAAAAAATCGCTCTTAAAATTTTAACATTTACTTTTTTTTAGTGAGTGCAGCTGACTGCGAATGACAATTGTGTCGTAACTACTCTAATTTTACAGGTCCTGGCGTTTTTAACATTCCAAAAACAATGCTCACTAAAAGCAAACGTTAAAATTTTAAGAGCGATTTTTTTAATATGTTACACATGGCTTCATTTGAATTAAAATGACAAAATAGCTTGAGTTTCTTTTCCGTTTGTTTAATTGTATTTTCAATTCGTTTAATTAGCGAATTTCAGTAATTTCTTCAAATAATTTAATTTCTTCTCATTTGTAATAATCTATGCATATAAAAATGGATGATGGTATATCTGTTTAAGATTTATAGACTCCCACATCAGGGCTATGAAAGCGTCAGCTATTCCCATAAGAAATACATGGGGAGCTTACGGAAGGACATACACATTTTAAGGTTTTCGGTGATCGTTTTGTCTGGTTTTGTCAACAAGAATTGTCATATTAATTACGGGATCGTACGGGATGTTGGGTTATGAGGTTAAAAACAAACGTAAAATTTATTTTAACAAAGTAATAGATACTTACGGTACATGTAAAAAGTACTAGAAAATTAGCTAAAGAGGTCAACAAACTGCAGGTTAAACGAAATAGTTTATTTTCCATGTGTGGGTGTTTGAGCGGTCCAAGAAGAGGCCAGAATACAGGGAAGATGTGTTGCGGAAGTTTGTTTAAAAGAACACCTTGCAAATTTTTCATTTTAAATAAAATAGTGTTTCACAGTTGGTCCTTGCACTTGTATCGAAATAATCTGCAGTAAATAGTTTCCGAAACGCTCTTTGTAATTATATTGGTGTGGGATTTATACAATTCCCAAATTGACGCCTCACTGAGCCAAAGAAATATACCAAACAATACTGATTTAGTTGCAGCAACCTTTTAGTGAAAATTGTAAACAAATTGTATTCTGTGAAAACTATCAAAAATAATAAGCAAAACGTTTATGTTCCTGAAGTTGTTCTTTATTTTTTTGTGAGTGATTCAAAAATCTTAAGAGTGAATTAAAAATTTTGCAATTCATTTGTGGATAACAACTTTTTTGTCAGACTTGTTAAGGATTTAATAAACGCAGTTTAAAACGTAAAAATTGAATAAAAATGTTTTGCTTGAATATAGATATTAATAATTTACAAAAAAGAAAAAAATCACCAATGTCACTAGTACCAGCTATTTTTATTTTTGTGTACAATTATTAGTATTATACGAATGCTACGAAATATTTGAATCTTAGTGTTTCCCGGGAACGGGCTCCCAAGGTCACACCCGTACCGCAAATATTGCTGAAGTTTCGTTACTGATATACTGTGCCGACATCCTTCAACCGATCGCCATGAAAATTGGTAAACATAGGTATTTGAACATGGAGAATGCTTTCGCGCTATCCATTTTGCTGTAACTTGCTACTAGATGGCGCCGTAGCGCATCAAATTCTGCACCGTTTAAGGCTGGCGTCCGGTTGAAAAC
Organism: Zophobas atratus; assembly: GCA_022388445.1. Lineage (NCBI taxonomy): Eukaryota > Metazoa > Arthropoda > Insecta > Coleoptera > Tenebrionidae > Zophobas > Zophobas atratus. Next base: position 24,877,334 of record CM039450.1, on the reverse strand, counting down.
ATCGTCGCGGTTTCCGGAGTTGCATTTTAAAAATACGAGATATATCGCTTTAAAAAAATTATATTTCGAATCAACAAACTTCAGTCCAGGGAACCTCCATATTTATATTCACATCTAGTATGCAGTTTTTACAAAAAAAAATTATAAAGTTGAACAACTTTTACATCACATTTTAACCGGCACATTGATGCATTTTTTGACGAAGTGCTGAAGTTTTTTGCATTCTGAGATAGGAGGTCCTCTGGGGAAAAGTGTTAGCTTTCTTTTGATACCATTTATAATCCTAAAAAAATCCACGAGTGAGGTAAATAACTCGCGAAAAGTCAGAATCTATTGAAACAAGAAATCGGTATTAAACGAGCTGTGATGCGGTAGCAGAATGCAGGTTTACTTAGATTCTGACTTGGTTGCAGACTTCAGTATTTTTAAAATGCAATTCCGGAAACTACGACGATGTTTTCAATGTATTTAGTATTGGGCGAAACCGAACCAGACGCCAGCCTTAATCGATTGCCATTAAAATTGGTATATGTAGGTAGATAGTCATTGATAACTCCACATCTCTTAACAGAAGATAAAAAAAAAATAGAGAAGGAGATCGTTCTGTAATCTATATGGATGAAACTTATATCCATAGCGGTCACACTGTATCAAAAAATTGGAGTGATGACAAAAACGTTTAATAATATAATTATTATTAATGCTGGTGGATCAATGGGATTTATACCGAATTGTTTGAAAATTAACTAACTGTAATTCTAGAAAGGCTGACATGATTGCCTGGTTGACAGAAAAGCAATTACACATTTCACCGAACATGTCGAACCCACAATTATATAAAATTATTAAAAAAGCACATCAAACAATATGAGCAATATAAATTTAATGGACTCTTAAGTGAAAATGGGCATAGCCTTCTGAGATTACCACCATATCACCTGGATTTAAATCTTATAGAAATGGTATGGTATACATAATGAAATAAGGTTGCTAAAGAAAACACAACATTTAATTTAAATGATGTGTGGAAGTTGCCAGAAAAAGAATTTTCTCTACTTACAACGCAGGACTGGATAAAACGTTGTAGTCATGTGATAGCTACAGAGGAGAACTATTAACCACAAAAACTATACTGTACTAATATGAGTGTATATTAAAAATAAAATGGTTAATATAATAAATTGAGCAATAAATTTAAATAGCGATATTCTTAGCTCTAGTGAGCACAACTCCACATAAGATTAAGTTAGAATTAATGCCTACAAATAATACGTTTGATCAGCGAGGCTCTTAAAACTAACTAAACTTAGCGACAATCATATTACGCTAACAATTATCTATAGGTAACAAAACCACGCAATGAATAAAATTAAGATGATGGTGATAGCTAATTAATCGAAAGAATTACAAGTAATGCAGATTTAATAAGAGTTAAAATAAGAAGAAAAGCATTAAAGTGGTTAAAACAAGAAACGATAAGCTGAGATCATACCGCGATAAGCGACGCACAAAAACCTATTTCGTTAAACACGTGAGAAGGAAAACTGCATGCCTGACCTTATAACCTGGGTAACCTTCGTCAAGGGCAACTCCACAGAATGGCCGTTGTGGAGAAGAATTCCTTCGCTCAACCTGTTCCTGGAGATGAAGTACAGCTGCACGTTCCGATGAACGGGATGTAGAAAGCGCAGAACGAAGTTCAGCCCAAGAACAGAATAAGAGCTGCTTAAGAGGATCATAAAAGGGCCTTAGATGGTGGTGGCCTCGTGGTGCGGGAGAATAAGTAGAAACGCCTTAAATCCGGCTCTGCCGATATAGGACGGTAGTCTTCCAACACTATGACACCGACTACTCATACGGGGGTGCATTCCAGGGATTGATCCGACTATGCGAAAACCAAAACTATGCCCTCGAAAATTCACACACCATTCATACCATCACTCCACCTCTAACATCAAGCAACTAATAAATTCCAGACGGAAGTGGAATTTTTCCCTTGCGAGAAAGTGGGGCAACTTTGCTGATGGTGTGGGAAACGGGAAAATACTACCTCAAAATCCCTTTAGAAAAACGATACCCTTTTCAAATATTCCCCCTCCTGCATTTCCGTTATGGCACAGCGTACGCGCTAACTGCTACACGAGGCTGTCAACGTACAGGAGGGAAGTGTAGTTAACCTCCACAACAATATCTCAGGGAGTGCTGCAAAAAATACTACAATCAACTCGTGCCGAAATCACACCCTGACACTACCCCCTCCTCAAAAATAAGTAAATTTGGTTCGGCAAATTTACGCAAACAGAACCTGACGGGGAAACGGCTTGACCCTTCCACGCACAGCAACGCTGAGACTGAACCCTATGTACCCCAACGTAGGCGGTATTGATGGAAACCTGAACCACAAAAAAAAAGAAGAAAAGAAAGGTAATGCTAAACGATAAACATGCCTACCCTACATTACCCAACCTCAAAAAAAAAGTTAAATGAAATGAAATTTAAAAGATTTCGGGCGAAGCGCCACTGACCGACAGAGACCAGGGACTCAGCAAGGAACGAGCTCCAGACCGGGAGCGCCGACGAAAAGGTTTTCCCCCGCGCGTCGCGAATAGCTGTTATCATCGCGGCGTTTTCGCACTCGACCGTCACTGAAAAATCCTTCGCTACGTCACCGCTCATAAAACCGCGTTTCCCAACCGCAATCTCCAGACCTCCACCGGAAGCAACAACTCCTCCTAACACCCTCCAGTTTAATATTCAAGGTGACAAATTGTGAGTGACGTGTCGTTTTTGGCTCCTAAGTTTGTGTTAATTTAGCCGTGTTCTGGGTATTTTCCAGATCTGGAACTATAACCAATAATAGCTATTAAGGCCTGGTAGTAAAGTTATAGTAGCCTGCATAGATATTGTAGCCGTCCATAGAGTCGAAATTTGCGAATAAAAATAAAATAAAACCGGCTCAAACGGAGCCGACGACGGCTTGCAAGTTCTGTCACTACGGCACGTGTCGCATCACACAGGGGTGTATTTAAGGCCAATTGCACAAAATCTTAGATCTTACTATTTTCTATCTACGACAAACGATTTGTCACACAGCTACGAAACCGACGATCTGGAGAAAGATGGAAGTTTGAAAATGTATTTCAACAAGTGTAATAACCGTTTGGTGCAACGCAATTGGTTCAAGCAAAGTAAAATATGACGAGAAACAAACAGTCCACGTGGACTAGTTTATAGCCGTGTTTGCTCCTAAGATGACCAGGTTTTTTCGCTCCACCTACCTCCGCAACGATGAATATACCATACCATAACTTGTGTACAGTGAACAGAGCTTCGTTTTTATTGACGAGTGTAATGGAATAAGTAAGTTTGAATTCGTTAGTCAGCAAATGCTTGTCCATTGCAAGGAACTAGGTCATCAATAGTGTATAAAAGTGTAAGTGATAGCTAAAACAAGGAAGTGTTAAGTCTGGGTTTGTAGTGGTAATATGGGTAAATAAATTGATAATAAATATGTATTGGTGTTATTAACCTACCACCGTCGGGACTATTAGAGAGGACATCACACGAGATTGAGCTAAGAAATGAAACAGATTATATCATAACGGAAAAGATGACATTTAATATTAAATACGTCTCTGTGCAACGTGTGCCAGAGTGATGTCAGAAGTTGCAAGCCACCGTCGGCTCCGTTTGAACCGGTTTTATTTTATTTTTATTCGCAAATTTCGACTCTATGGACGACTACAATATCTATGCAGGCTACTTAGCTGCCCGTTTTGTGGTTTATAAGTTTATTTTATTATAAATCGATTCTTGAGTTTTGGTTGTTTACGTTTGTAGTTCTGTAGTTGTCCGTCTCTATAGCGCCTGTTGTTTCTTACTACCTAACTGTTAATTTTGTTTACAAAGGAGTTATACAGGGAGAATAATGACTGTGGTTTGCGTAATATGCAGTTCAGCTGTGACACCTACAACACCATCTGTCAAATGTATAAAGTGCAAAAAATATGCCCACATAAAGTGCTTAGGTTTAAATGAGACTAATGCAGCCTTGAACCCTGAATGGTCATGTCAGAGTTGCTCTTCTTCTCATGCCACAGCTTCGAATTCGAATTTATTTTCTCTCTCTGATATTGAACAACTGATGGAACGACAATTTAATAAATTAAAAACAGAATTAAATCAAGAATTTTCGCAAATTATTAACGAGAAATTTAAACTTATTGAACAAAGAATAGATGCTGTCGAGAATGATGTTCAACTTTTAAGAGCAGAAGTTGATCAAATCAGTAAATTATCTGTTGCTAAATATAACACTTCCTGTGAGATAAATGACATTGTTTCTGAAATTACTGAACGAAACGAACGGAGTAAAAATGTTCTTTTATTTAATGTTCCCGAATCAAAGGCACTGTTAATCGAAGATAAAGTTAAAGATGAGTTAAACCAAGTTATGTCGATTCTTAATCCCATTGGAGTTTTTCCTCAACCGAAAAAGATATTTCGTCTTGGTGCATATAAACCTAACTATACACGTCCTTTGAAAATTGTTTATGAGTCTGGAGAAGAAGCTAAAAGTGTTTTAAGATCAAATAAGAGCAACACTAACAAACTTTTACTCTTTCGTCCTGATTTAACCATCCTACAAAGGAATTCGAATGCTGCCGTCTTGAAGGAGTTTAAGGATAGAAAATCTCGAGGTGAAAATGATATTTCCCTGTCATATAAAAATAATTTGGCCCAAATTACTCATAAATTTAATGTCAAATCACAACGGTCAAAAAACGTTTAAATTTTTACTATCAAAACGCGGGCGGGATTAGGACTAAGCTTAAAGAATTTTCAGCAAATGTTAATTCATCGGTATATGTCGTTATTATTATAACTGAAACATGGTTATGTGCTGATATATATGTATCGAAGAGTTACAGCTGCATAATTATATAGTTTTTCGTTCTGATCGGAATATTAATTCTAGTGAGAAGCTTCGTGGCGGTGGAGTTTTAATTGCAATCAATAAAAAGTTTAAATGTGTCAATGCTTATCTTACTCAAAAGGTAGAAAGCGTTTTTGTAAAGATAAATTTCAATAATTATAATTTAATTGTGGGTGGAGTTTATATTCCTCCATCATCAGATGTTAGTACCTATCAAAATCATTGCTCTGACTTAGAAAAGATTTTTCAATTGTTTCCGGATTTTGATTATTTAATTGCTGGTGATTTCAATCTTCCACATATAACTTGGAATGATAACATGGTAGAATTCGTATCATTGAATTATCCTCATGACCAGTATCAAATTATTAAAGATACTTATTCTTTTTTGAATCTTAAACAAGTCAATAATATTCCTAACAACAGAAATGTGTTTCTAGATCTTGTTTTTACCAATATATTTAATCTGCAAGTTACAACGGCCGTTGATCAGATTTTTAGCGAAAGTTTTCATCACATTTCATATTCTTGGTTCGTTACTTGTTTTCCTATATCTGAAACTGTTAAATCAGAGAGTCAAGTATTTGATTTTCAGAATGGTAATTACTATATGTTGTATAATTATCTTGCGTCGATTGATTGGAATTTTGCGTTCTCTGGTCTCGATTTGAATGAAAAGGTTTCAACATTTTATAATTTCCTCTATATAGGAATGGATGAATTCATTCCCAAAAAAACTGTTAAACATAATTGTTCGTCTTACCCTCAATGGTTTAATAAAGATTTAATTGAATTGTGCAAAAAGAAAAAAGTTTATCATTGTCGTTTTAAAAAGTCAGGTAATTTTGAGGACTACCTATCTTTTAAATATTTAAGATCTCAGTGCAAAGATGTCAGTAATAAACTTTTTACTTCTTATATTAATAATGTCAACAATAGTTTATCAGATAATCCAAAATATTTCTGGAAATACATTAACGATAAAAGAAAAGTCGGTGGGATTCCGAGTGAAATGACTTTTAAACAAGATATTGCTCAAGGTGGTTCTAAAATCTGTGAATTATTTGCCAGTTTCTTTTCGTCAGTTTTTGTGGATGATGACAATAACCCTCTTTTTTATGATATTGTAGATAATTCAGTAATGGTTAATGACTCAGGTCTAAAAGTTAGTGTCTCTGATATTTTTGAATGTATTTCTCATCTTAAACCTTCGAATTCTTTTGGTCCAGATGGTGTTCCAAATAATGTTTTGAAACAGTGTATTTTTACAATAACACAACCGTTATTTTTATTATTTAAAACATCTTTAGAAGAAGGAGCTTTTCCCTCTTTTTGGAAAAGTAGTTTTGTTACACCAATTTTCAAATCCGGTGATCGGGAAAAGATTGAAAATTATAGGGAGGTGAGCATTCAATCTTTGATACCAAAAATTTTAGATTGTATTGTATCCAAACAATTACAATGGGTCTCTTCTAGCATTATTTCAAACAAACAACATGGATTTATTAAAAGCAGATCTACTTTAACGAATTTAATAGAATATTCATGCTTCAAGCTTTTGCTCAAAAATTACAAGTTGACGCAGTATATACGGATTTTTCAAAGGCATTTGACAAAGTGAATCATAGAGTCTTAATATATAAATTAAATAACATGGGATTTGCTCCTAGCACTATTAATTGGTTGGTGTCATTTTTAGTGGACAGATCGCAACAAGTAAGGATTGGTTCTTATTTATCGTCTCCTTATTTTGTATCATCTGGTGTCCCTCAAGGGTCGCATTGTGGATCTATTTTGTTTATATTGTTTATTAATGATTTAATTTCTCGTTTTCGTTTTTCAGAATCTTTGTTATTTGCCGATGACTTGAAATTGTTTAAAACTATTAGTTCCTTAATTGATGCGTTGGAGTTGCAATATGATCTGAATATTTTATTTGACTGGACCATAAATAATTTATTACCTCTAAATATTGATAAATGCCATGTTATTTCTTTTCTTAATATTTCATCGAAAGTTAACTTTAATTATCATCTGGGTAAATCTGTGTTGGCTCCTGTTAGCGAAATAAAGGATTTGGGTGTTATCTTCGATTCAAAACTTACTTTTAAAAGCCATTATAACCGCATATGTAATACAGCTAACAGCATGTTAAGTCTAATCTGGAGACACTGTCAAAGTTTTTCTGTGGGAACTCTTAAAATTCTGTTTACTTCTTTGGTGCGCTCTCAGCTAACGTACTGTTCACCTGTATGGCATCCATATTTTAAAATTGACATTGAATTTTTGGAATCAGTACAGGAAAAATTTCTAAGATTGCTTGAATTCAAACTCAACCGTCCTCATGTCAGAGGGGATTATACCTGGATAAGAAATCAATTTAATTTGCAATCTCTGGAATGTTATCGAAAATTTTAAGACATTTGTTTCCTTCATGGTCTTGTGAATGGTGACATTGATAATGCAAAGTTGCTAGTAAAAGTGACATTTTTAGTATACCCTAAGAATATACGTATAACACGGAGTAGGACAACTTTTAGAATTTCAACTTCTTCGACGTTGTTGGCACAGAATCATCCTATTTTACGTATGATGGCTTTATCAAATTTTCTTGTAGACACTTACAATTCAAATTTATTTGGTAACAACAAATGCAGATTCAAAAGCAAACTGAAGGCCATACTAATGTCTTGATGCTAGAAGAATGATTTATTTCGTTATTTTGTATTTTATTTAATTATAATTTATTGTTTTTTTTTATTTAATTACAATCATTATTTAAATATTAGTTATATTCACTATTCAGGTATAGTTAAGAGATCATTAGTTTACTTTTGTTTGTTTTCGAAATTGGGTATCTTTGTTATAATGTTTAAGTTTTTCCACTGTGTTAGTATATTGACATGTACTATTTTGTAAAAGGGTTTTCCCGTTTATTAATAAATTAATTAATTTAAAAAACCCGAAACCTAAAACCAAGAAGCTAACTAAAACAAAATATTTCGAGCGAGAATTGCACTACGCTCGCCTGTAACGCACGGTCCACACGTCCGAGAAAGACCGAGGAGAACCCTGCCCATCCCCTCAGGAATGGGTTGCAGTGATCTACCCTCCCATTACAGTCGGCATTCACAAACAAAAGCTAACCCAATCTCCTCCCACAGCGTGCCAAAATCAAAACCAAAACGAGGACGCGTTCGAGGACAACACCTCCATACAACGCTGCAAATCAACAAACACCTGCCCGAGAGAAAGGAATCACCACAGCTACAATTCTCTCCCGACCTACGCCAAATGCCAGGAATTTTCGACCTCATGGGTCTCACAATCGAGAATAAAAACTGCCGGCCCAGCCGAACAGCAAGCAATAAGTCAAATCTGGGAATTACTAACGAGGATCACTTTCGCGAAACTCCAAGTCACACAACAACGAGCCAACACAGAGCCTCTATCCAAGTTGTTAGGGATATAATAGTTACAGTGAATAGACGAACGTCCAAGAGTGCACTTAGGGGACTTTTACCCCTCACGGCGAAACGCAGTTGCGGTATTCTTCAGCCCCCGCAGACAGGGCTATAAACGGATCGTTCACAGGTTTCAAATCCTGTGCGTGTCAAACTCCTGACTTAATACCTTGTTCATCCGCCAACTCATACGTCCAGGCGGATTTGTTATTACTTACGAGTAATAACAAATGGTCCCACAAACTTGGGTCCTAGTTTCGCGGCATAGTGCGCTGCCGCGCTCGACGAACTCTTATCTCGTCGCCACACTTGTTATCCTACTACGTAATGAACAGGTCTGCGACGGAGGTCGGAAGTCCTTTTATTGCGAGCAAAAGCCTTCGCTAACTTGCCGACGATATCCTGATGCATCCGTTTGTATCCTTCCTGTCGCTTGCGCACCGTATCGCCGAGGTTTTCTGGCTCATCGGACAAGTCATGGTCCGCATCATGTCCGTACAATTGATGTTCCCTGCCAAAGTTAGCGAAATAAGGAGAATATCCGGTGGTCTCGTGCCGACTCGTACGAATCGCACAACCAACGGCCGCCAGATTATTATCGGCCCAACGACGATGGTCATCTTTCACCGTAGTCGCGATCATGGTTTTGACAACGGCATTCACTGGTTCGGTAGGATCCGCAGGTGGGTAATATAAGGGCGTGTAAGAGATCTTGACTCTATAGTTCTTGCAAAGCTGTTGAAATTCACGACTCTTCATCTGTGTCCCATTGTCACAGATCAAGTATTTGGGTGTCCCATATACCAGAAAAATCCCCTCCTCAACGCAACGTGTCATAGTCTTGGCCGATCCGGTTCGGACGGCGAACAACACGACGTACTTTGTAAAATGGTCGGTTACAACCAAAACGTGGGTGTAACCCTGAGTTGATCTCGGAAACGGTCCTATGAAATCCAAGCTCACTAACTGCCACGGAGCAGTGATAGAAGGTTTACCACTCATTAGACCAGCTGGTGCTTTACGCTCAGTTTTATATCGAGCACACGTGACACAACCGTTCACGAACTTGACCACGTCCGCCTGCATCTTCGGCCAGAAATAACGATGACGTATCTTCCAATAGGTTTTGAAAATACCCACATGACCCGACGCAGGAATCTCATGATGACGTTTGAGGATACCCAGATCCTTAGAGACTACCAGTTTCCAATAATCGGACTCCTTCCGTAGCTCAGGAAGACTATTCTTCCCATATTTGTACAGCCAAGAATTTTCCACTCGAAACGACGGATAACTAGCTGGACGATTCGCCACTTTATCCAACATACCAGAGTACCAACGATCTGTTGTCTGAGAATAGTCATCTGTTTCGGAAATGACTGCTTCCATAGCATCAGCCATCATCAAGCGATTCGACCATAAAAGGCTAAAATGATCTGTAACGACGGTAAAATGAGTACCCTCTAGGTAATGACGGAGCTTCTCGACTGCCCATATTACAGCTAAGCACTCACGTTCGGTGGTAGTATAATTACGCTAGGGTCGAGACAAAGATCGAGATAAATAAAAAATAGGACGCTCGCCATCATCAATCTTCTGACAAAGAACTGCCGCAATTCCGTACGCACTGCAAAATAAATTCCCTATTGAAATCAGGACAACTAAGGATGGGGACAGAAACTAAAAAGTCCTTAATGGATTGAAACGCAGCTCCACACTCCGACGACCATTGGAATTTAACGTTTTTTTTCGTCAGCTTACACAACGGTTCAATAACAGACGAGAAATTCGGTACAAACTTCCGATACCAAGAGACCATCCCTATAAAGCTACGCACTTCAGTAACACTACCCGGAACAGGAATATCTACGATCGACTGGACTTTACCAGGATCAGGGGGTAACCCCAATCGATCAACCACATTCCCGAGACAGCTCGGAACGACAAAATGAGCATTTATCTTCCGCTACAACAAGACCGGCTGGGTGCAGATGATCCAAAACACACTCCAACAACTTAAGGTGAGACTCAAAGTCTCCCGAAACGAGAATAATATCGTCTAAGTACACGAAAACATTGGGCTGAAGATCTGCACCCAACACGTTGTCGATAATACGTTGCCACGTGGCTGGAGCACCAGTAAGCCCAAACGGCATTCTCTTGAAATGATAAAGACCACGACTAGGAATAGTAAAAGCGGTGAACTCCGGCGACTCTGGAGTCACGCTTAGGGGAGACTTGAGCGTTTCCACCGAAGTTTTCCTAGACTCGGCCAATCTACCGAACTCCAAAAGTTGCTCCTGCGATGTAACAGGCACCTTACACTGTCAAAAGAGCTAGGGTAGTTTTTTTGTTAGGAGGTTGGCAAGGGGTGGCGCAAACGCCATCGCGCTTCTCTGACTCGCTCTTGTTTTGATTTTCGATGTGAGTGCAAGTGTTTCTTTGTGAAGAAAACGCCTTTGTTTAAACGAATATTATTGTCTACGAACGAATTATATCGTCCAGTAACGCTTTCTTTCATTTTGAAAAGTCGGAAAATTCAAAACCACGTGATGTCGCCTCCGCATGCGGTAACTTTAGTCCGTCTTTCATTTTGTTCATCAGCCGGTCACACAGGAGTTTTCAAAAGTGTTTTACTTGAATACTCAGTTGCATTTTACAAAGGGCTTTTGAATACCCTTTCTCAAGCGGTACTCATTGTCCATGCGTGGAGTTTAACCTAATCACTAACTAATGTATGTACTTGTTTTGAACAGAACAATTAAGGAGAATCGCGTCTAGCAAATTAGAAAAAAAAAAAAAACGTGAGTCATGAGGGACGGGGTTTTATTCCACCGATCTACCGTATTCTACACTGGCAGTGATAAATCGACTTTAGATCATTTTCGGCGCCCATGCTCAACATAACGCAGAAATTTGAATCCTGCCACATTTGGCCATGTGTTACTTGTGTTTATTTCGTATGTGTTTGTTGAGGGCATCTAATTTGGTTCACGTCTAATTTGTTTTAACCTCATGGAACAACTTAACCATAGAACTCTTGTCCACATTCTAACTGCTCATAACATTTTGTTTTGTTCACATTCTAATTGTTACAATCTCTCATTAATTTTGCTTGTCTAAATTTCAATCTCAAATTAAGTTTGCTTCGTTTACATTTTAACCTTGCATAAAGTTCATTGTTGCATTCTTGTTCAATTTTTAATCTATACTTATATAATAAAGCTGAAGCTTTTGTTTATTTGAACACGCATATCTCAGAAACTACTGGTTCAAATTCAAAAAATCTTTTTGTGATGGATAGTCCATGTATCATATCTACATATAGGCTATATAACATCACGCTACGATCATTAGGAGCCAAGTAGCAATGAAAAATTCGGAAAAACGGGAAAATTATTCCTCCTTTGACAGCTTCCGTTGCTTACGCTGCTTAAACGGTTAAAGTTACGTAAAAATCATGTATGACGAAATTGTTCCCCTCTAAAAGTTCTAAAGAAAAGTCCGCGACAGCATATGTCTATCTTTAAGGTCGAGTCAGTATAACCTTTTTTATGGTAAGCGAAATTTGTTTAAAATAATAATGCATTATGTATAAAATTCTCGCGTCTCAGTGTTTGTAACCGAACTTCTCCGAAATGGGTTGACCGATTTGTATGAAATTTTTTATGTATATTCGGTAGGTCTGACAATAAGTTGTAAACTATTTTTTAAACCCCTAAGTGATAAGGGTGGCCCACTCTAAAAAATGTTTGTCTATATTTTGGACAAAATTTTTTATTTTTATTTTTTTAAGATTTGGCATAAAAAAATACACATAACCCTAAATTTTCACCTTTCTACCACCAACCCCCATTTTTTAATCGTCTATAAAATAAAAATCAATTGCTGTTCCTGTTAGTCTCGCTAAGACTCAAAAACGGCTTGACCGATTTGAACATTTTTTTATATTACGGGGATGGTTTATAAATAAAAAAAATAAGGATAACTTAAAAAAACAGTTAAAAAACAAAAAAATTCTAAAAATTTTGTATGGGAATCGCCACTTCGAATTAATTTCAATAGTTGGTATTTCTGACGGACCTGTCGTCTAACTGACGTGTCATACAAAACTAATTCTTCCGTGCGATTGTGAAAAGTATATTGCATTTCAAATCGTTCTTTGTTTTTTCGAAAAAAAAAACGTCGTTTATTTTAAGAAAAGTCTTGGTTAAAGTGAATTTAATTACACATTGCGAAAGTTTCTTATTCATTTTGATCTGCCATTCTATTTACCTATATTCACTTTGTTGGTTTCGACAAAACCTCAAACTTTACCGTTGTTCGAGGATTTAATTTGAAGTTTTCAATATTTTAAAATTCTCAAGATAAAATTTACAGATTTGATTGACTGTGAAAATGATTCTGTGTCGTTTTATGAAGTTCATTAAAATGCCGAGAAGACGACAAGCTCACATAGGTCCACGAAGTCAATCAAATGTGCCACGAACTACCTCAGGTGCAAACCGCAATGATTGATTTCATAGGTAATTCGGATATGGAAGTTGATCAGCGTTGTGCTCATAATCAACATAATCAAACATTGAAGCGAGAAATTGGGTGGTATGAATAAAATTGAGTAGATACTCATATTCGAAGTACGAAGTAGCTACTTCATTATTACTCTTATATACCTGAGCATCTACTCTATGTACTGAGTACCTACTTGGAAACATTGTATCTCCCCGGACACAAACTGAACATCTACGCGTTTTGAGAGCATTTAATCTAGAAATGAGCATCGGCGTGGCAAATAACTGAGCTGTCTGTAAAGCAGCTTAGAAAACCAGTAGGATCGTTGTAAGAGTGAATTTTAACTAAACATGGTGACTTTCATGAACGTGGAACGTCGTCAAAAGGTGCATTCAGTTTGAAAAACACATTAGGAGCAGGAATATCGAAAACTTTTCATTTTATTTATGCATTAAATTGTGCAGTGCGTTTTTTCTAACACTGGCCATAGAGATTCCCATCTCAAGGTGTCTACCCCATGCTAACTTATATTTTGATGACTCGATTTTTGCCTTGATGGTTGAACACTGTCACTGTTGTCATTTTTTGTTGTATCGAGATACTACTTGAGCAGCAACTGTTACATACTGAAGTATTAGTATCATCTAGAAAAACTAGAAATATTTTGATTTGATATTCGAGTAGATACTTCGTATTTCGAGTATGAGCATCTACTGAGTTTTATTTATATCAACCATTCTCAAAAAATTGATCGAATGTTGTTTCGACAGAACTTTCTTCGCACCAAAAGTATAATGAAACCTATTCAGCATTTTCAAGTTGAGTCTGTTCTTCACACAATTTTGTGATGACCTGATCAACAATTACTACCAACACGTATACCACCTTGGATTGGTGCAGTGTAATACTAAAAATAACTGTATTGTATTCCCAAAATTATCTGCGAAAATCGAGTGAGCCATTCCATCAATTTTTTGGGGGGAATAAATAAATATTCTTAACAATTTACCATGCTTACAATAACTTTAAAACGTCTGCAAGATCTCAAAGTATTCATTTTTGCAACTCTTGAGTTATTCACTAAAATAAATTGACTGATCCATATATTTTTTCGAGTCACTGTAAAAGCAAATCTAAAAAATATGAATGCAATGATAAATTACGAAAATGTACTGATGATGTTTTCCACATTTTAGATAGGATTTATTCGGCAAAATCTTGAGATGACGTCTTCAAGTTTTTGGGCTTGATAAACAGATATATTTTGATTGAAAACCTACCATGTCAAACAGTAACTTCAAAACGTCTGCAATATTTTAAAATTCAGTTTTGCAATGCTTGATTCAATCAATAAAATAAATTGACTCAGTGATTAATTTTTTTAAGACACCCCCTATAAGCAAAACTAAAAAATATGAATGGAATGAAAAATCAAGTATAGTCTCATCCTATTTTGGACATTTTAGATAGGATTCATTTGGCAAAATTTTGGGCTGACGTCATCAATTTTTGAGAGGGGATAAGTAAATATATTTTGAATACAAATTTATTATGGTTATCATATGTTTAAAACATCTGCAAGATTTCAAAGCATTCGATTTTGCAGATTCAAAATTAAATTGTAGGTGAAACGAAGTTCACGGGGTCAGCTAGTATCACATAAAGTTTTGTATAGTCCTACAATTTTTAACATTAACTGCAGTCCTGGGGATTCGACTTTAATATCACATAAACAATCCTCTTTCTCATGCAAATGTTTCGTTTGAAATGCTAACGTCATGTTAATATTTTGTTGTTCATTTTAACACCAAATCAAAGTTTGTTGATCTAATATTAAGAGCACGGTGTGGCGTAGTAAATTGTGCCTGATTCTTTCCAATGATAACTTCTAAAGTTTTGTTTAAATGTTTCTTCCTGTCTAAGGTGTACTATAATTGTCGAATGATTTGTACATGATGTTGTAACATTTGACGTATGTAAGACTGATGTAGTACCAAACATGAATAAATTTATTTAATTATTATTTTATTATTATGCTGATGTTATATAACTATAATATAACATTATTTGTAACATCATACATAGGCCTTTTAGCTTTATGTTATACTTATAACTGCTACCATTGTGTACGGTTGTCTGGGTAAACGTTCCAGTTTTCTCGACAGGTTTTATACGTGTCCCTTCTGCTTCCTGGGGGACAGTTGGCGGGGATATAAACCAAAGTCAGTTTTTGGGGTTCTTTTAAACATTCAACCTTCAAAGTTGTAGCATTGACACCAAAAATCCCGCCCCCAAGTTGAACGGGTGCACACGGTCCATCGGGTTTATTCAATTCGTAACATACGCCCTCGTAGCTAAAAATGTTGTTAATTTACATATTCAAGCCATCTTTAAACTGGACAAACCTGGCAAAACCCTCTTCACAAGGGTTGACGACGCATTCACTAACCACTTTGTCGGGTTTCAGAATTAAGTGATATGTTTGAGGACAAGGACCTTGTCTGTAGGCACCGAAGCAGGTATCTTCAGGAGGATAGTAAATGTAACCTGAAACCCTTTTCGTAACTACTGAACTGGTTATAAACCGACATACCTGGTCCACAATCACAGATCCAGTCATCATTTATTTGCTTCCCTGGATAAAGTAATTGGTTTTCTGGACACTTGTCTGGAGCAAACACAGGTACTCTCTCCTGAATGGTCAATTTTAGTTTGTTTTTTGAACGAGGTCACGGTACTTACATTTTTCTTATCTTCAAGGGAACCGTAGTCTTGACAATTGTAGCCAATAATGACAACGACTAATAATGAAAGAAATTTGTTCATTGCGTTTCGTTAACTCCAAAAGATAATTGCTTGAAAAATTCCAGTACTTTTAAGTTAGATATTAATATTCGGTTATGATAAAAAATCGCTTTTAAAATTTTAACGTTTACTTTTAGTGAGTGATGCCGATCGCGAATGACAATTACGCCGTTGTGCCAATTCAAAAACTACTCTAATTTTACAAGTCCTGGCGTTTTTAAGGTTCCAAAAACAATGCTCACTAAAAGTAAACGTTAAAATTTTAAGAGCGATTTTTTAATATGTTACGCATGACTTCACTTGAATTAAAATGAGCTCTCTGACGTCAATTACATAAAATACGACACAGTGGAGAGAAATAATGCCAATAAAAAAAATGTCACTACCAAGTTTTAAATGCGACTTAAATACTGTCAGTGGCGATGTAGTACGAAAAGGGTCATAAATGGCTCTTACGCAGAGCTCTTTTGGTAGCATTTTTTTAACCTTGATACAATTGAGGCATGCTCCCTCCTCTCATTCTACCTCCATGGCTTCAATTTATTTGCCGTATACTAAAAAACAAGGACAACTTTAAATTTCACGCTTACTTGCAAAAAGAAGGGAACATCGTGTTCTTTAATAGGTAAAACAAGTGCGGTATAAACATACTGGGTGACAATTGTTGATTTACAATCACCCCGGTTTATGGCTTAGGGGAATGGAGTTCTGAAATACACTTTATACTCACATCCAAATACATTGAAATATTATTCCCTCGATGCCTTCAAATATACGATACGGCCTTTACAAGATCGATTTGTTTAAAATTAACATTAGTGTCGGCTGGTCAGGGTAAATAGTTTCTACCCAAAAATATGGACCATCAAAACATATATTTTTCTATCATAAAAATTCGAAATAAAGTAGTATTAGAACATGTCAAAAAATTACGTTAAAAAAAATTAATTCTTTAGCCAAAAAGATTGTGAACGCGTTTTGTTATTTCTAAACATAAGCGTTTCCATACAGTTAAGCTAGTCGGACTCAGAACATCAAAGCGATACGGAGTCATGTTTAAATGCACTCAGCCTATGATTATTGCGTGATATTTTCTTATCGAAGTTTTTGTAATCGGAAATTAAAATTTAAAGCGTGTAATTGATGTCAGAGAGCGTATTTTAATTCAAATGAAGCTATGTTTAAGATATTTAAAAAAATCGCTCTTAAAATTTTAACGTTTACTTTTAGTGAGCATTGTTTTTGGAGCGTTAAAGACCTCAGAATTTGTAATTGTTATTCGCAATCAGTATCACAAAAGTTAAAATTTTAAGAGCGATTTTTTATCACAGTCGAATATTAATATTTAACTTTAAAATTCCTGAATTTTTTTAAGCTGTTATCAGTTTAGAGTTAATGAAACGATGTAAAAAGTGATTGGTCATTTGGCAACTGATCTATAGACGCGAGGAAAAATTTACGAAAATCTCCTTGCAACTTGTTCATTTTTATTTTCACTTTCGTCTTTGGATGACAAGACCTTGATATTAGTGGATATTTTTAAATAACTATCTTAAATGTCAGTAGTGTCACCTTAGTTATTTAATTGCATTACACTGCGCTATTTTCGCTGACTAAAATAATTGTTGATTTTACCCAGTTTATTTGATTTCTCCCTAAGTCAGTGAGTGATAAAAAAACACCACTTCCCATTTAAAATCTACCCATGATAAATTTAAATATTCATTTTTGTAAAAAAGTTATGGTTTGTACGGTTCTAGCACATTTTTAAAATTTCAGTTTTTGTCGGTAGTACCCGCACATCTTTTGTGCAAGTGACAAAGAAACATTTTTTTATTTAAAAACACTAGCATCTATCACTAGTTTCTTAGCGTGTATGTATGTTACTAATAAGTAGGATTAACTTAAGCAGGTGATTCTTATTAAGAATTGTACAGATATGAAAACCTAAATACACTTCATACCTGCAAATAATGATCGCTCCAGGAAACAAAAAAGAAAAACAATCTATGGTTTTAATTTCTTTATCCTTTAAGCTACAAAAAATACATAAAAATGTTTACAATCAATAGGTATACAAGAGAATTATATCAACATTTCACCAACAATGATCTTCCAAAATCAGTATAAAGTCGCACAAGAGAGAATCTTCTTCAAAAATCTCTGTTAGCTGATCACATACTCGCCACAGCAACATGTTGTTGAGGCAAAACCAGGACAATCCGGAGGTAGTACAATCGCACGCAAATGTTTTGAGTCTGTGGGCGGATCGTTTTTGCCTGCCCTCACCGAAGAAGGCGGTCCAAATCCTTCAAGGGCAGAATTTGTAGGTAGGCTCAAACTACAACGAAATTCACATTTTACCCTATAAAATTTTATTGACAATAACGGGACGGACAGTAGTTATATATACATTTGGTAAGAAATATTTATGGCTCACACCAGTTCTCTCGAATTTGTCGGAGAAGATTTAGCAGGTAGTTGTTCCCATAAAATAATGGTCACTTTCGTTCGTGAGTAACGATGGTCCGGACATGAATTATTTTGCTTTCTAACATCTTTCGACTAATTGTTCCGTATAAAAAATTTCATCACTTTTTCAAATAAAATACTCTTAAAAAGAAAACGATATTGTCGTTGAGTGACATGTAACTGGCATAATAATAAAAACGTGCCATTTTTGTTAACGGATATTTTTTTCATAAATGTCGCAAAATATTAAATTTGTCTAATCATCCCCACCAATAATGTGATGACGTCACTTCAAATTTATGCATAGTAAATGGGTTTTAAATTGTATACAGTAACATAGTCCTACACATGTAGTTTATGACTCCGTGTTGAGTTTTTATCCGAAACGTCCAGATTTTTGGAAAAAAAATCAAAATTATAAAACAATATTTTGCAATTTAATTTTGAATTTGCAAAATCGAATACTTTGAAATCTAGCAAATGTTTTAAAATCATGATAAACATGATACATTTTTAATTAAAATATATTTGCTTATCCCCTCTAAAAAATTTATGACGTCACCTCAAAATTTTGCAGAATAAATCTTAAATCTTAAATGTATAAAATATGATGAGTTTTATACTTGTGATTTATCACTGCATTAATATTTTTTAGATTTGGTTATACAGGGTGTCTCAAAAAAGTTAATGACTGATTCAATTTATTGTATTGAAGAAATCAAGAATAGCAAAACTGAATACTTTGAAATATTGTAGATGTTTTGAAGTTTTTGTAAGCATGGTAACTTTTTCGAAAATTTGATTAATCAAATATGCGCAAAATCAAAAATCGGAAAAACTGAAATTCACTAATGCAAAAAACAGAAAATCGAAAAATACAAATCGTAAAAATCGAAAATCTAAAAATGGCTAATCAAAAAATCGAAAATTCAATGAATCAAATGCCTAGGTCGATCGAAAAGTGGAAATTCACGAACCTCAAAAATCGAAAAACCGAAAATTGAAAAACGGGGAAAACCAAAAAATCGAAAAGTCAAAAATTTGTAATATTGAAAATTAAAAAAATCAAAAACAAAAATAAAAAAATCGGAAATTAAATTAATCAAAATATATAAAGTAAAAAAAATTGCAAAGCCTAAAAACTGAAACGAACAGAAAAATCGAAAAAGCAAAAAATTGGAAAAACAAAAATTCGAAAAATCTAAAATCGAAAAAGTGGAAAATCGAAAAACCGAAAATTCTAAAAATCGACAATGGACAAATTGAAAATCTAAAAATTTAAATTGAAAAATTGAACATAGAAAAATCGATGAATTGAAAAGTCGAAAATTCGACTACTCAAATTTTCTAAAAATCGAAACATCATAAAACTGAAAAATCCAAAATTCTAATCATCGAAAGTCTGAAAACTGAAAATCGAAAATTCTGAAAAGCGGAAAATAGAATAACGAAAAATTTAAAAGAAAGAAAATTGAAGTCTAAAAACCGAAGAATGGAAAAATTAAATATCAAAAATTCGAAAAATCAAAACCGAAAAATTCAAAGATTTAAAAAGAAAATCGAAAAGTCAAAAATCTGAAAATTGAAACTCGAAAATTTGGAAAATCGAAAAGTAAAAAAATTGAAGTCAAAAAGCTGAAAAATGGAAAACTGAACAATCGAAAATTCGAAAATCAAATATCGAAAAATCAAAAAGCCGAAAAATCGAAAATTTGATAAATCAGATATGCGAAAAACAGAAAATCTGAAAATACAAAATTGGAAAATCAAAAATCTAAAAATGGAAAAACCGAAAATCGAAAATTCAATGAATTTAATACGTAGGTCGATCGAAAAATTGTAAATTCACAAATCTGAAAAATCGAAAATTTGCAAGATTGAAAAACAGAGAATTGAAAAATCAAAAAACCGAAAAATGGAAAAATCAAAAATCGAGAAATAGGAAAACCGAAAATTCGAAAATTCATAATATTGAAAACTCTTGAAGTCGACAATTCAAAAATCAAAAAACTGGAAAAAATAATCGAAAAATCGAAATGTAAACAAATTGCAAAGCCTAAAAACTGACGAACAGAAAAATCGAAAAATCGTAAAATCAAAAAGTGGAAAATCGAAAACTGGAAATTGAAAAATCGAAGATTGGAAAATCGAAAAATCGAAAATCGGAATATCGAGAATCGACAAATTAAAAAACCGAAAAATCGAAAAATTAAAAAATCGGAAATCGAAAAATGAAAAAAAAAACGAAAATTCAAAAATCGAATAATCCGAAACTAAAATACTAGAAAAGTGGAAAAGTAAAAATTGCAAAGTCTCAAAACTGACGAACAGAACAATCGAAAAATAAAAAAAAATCGAAAAATATCTAAACATGGAAAATCGAAAAATCGAAAATCGGAAAATGGAAAAACCGAAAAATCGAAAATCGAAAACTCGAAAATTCGATGAAACAAATACTCGAAAAAGCGAAAAGTAAAAAAATTGCAAGGCCTAAAAATTGAAAAATAAAAAAATCGAAAAAATGAAAATCGAAAAAACGACGATCGAAAAAAAAATCAAAAAATCGAAAAGTGGAAAATCGGAAAGTAACAAAATTGAAATCTAAAAGCTGCAAATTGCAGAACCATAGAAACTGAAACAAACAGAAAAATCGAAAAAACCACAAAAGCGGTAAATCGAAAATCGAAAAATCATAAAATCAGAAAATGGAAAATCGAATAATCGAAAGTTGAAAAATCGAAGGTCGAAAAATAAAACAACCGAAAAATCGAAAAATTTTATGATTAATGGAAAATCGAAAAATCGAGAATAGAATAATTAAAAAACCGGAAAATTGAAAAATCGGAAATCGAAGAATTAAAAACGTAAAATCGAGAATTCAAAAATAAAAAAAATCGGAAAGTAAAATATAATCGAAAAATGCAAAAAAATTGCAAAGTCTAAAAACTGACAAGCAGAAAAATCAAAAAATCTAAAAATGGAAAGACGAAAAATCGAAAATTGAAAGAATGGCAAATTAAAAAATCGAAACATCGAAAAAGCAAAAAAAGGAAAAATTAAAAAAATCGAAAAACGAAAAAACTGAAAACTCGATGAATCAAAATACCACAAATTTGAAAAATCAGAAAATTAGAAAGTAATAAAATCGAAAACTTGATAGAAAAATGGAAACTGAAAAACCTACCGCTACAGAATGTCGATTCTGGGAACCAACCACCACAGGTCGAAGCGGCATCGCGAACTCTTTTACAAATTCATTTTCATAAACAAATGTTTGGCGCAGCCACAGGTTTTTGTATTCCTTGGAATTCCTGTAGAAATAATCCATTTTTATCCCTTCGTCTCGAAAAATAATTTTCGACATGGTCGCGTAATTTGTGGTGTTCTCCAAACAGAAGTGGTGTTCACGAAATGTGTTATCAGCATTTCGGACCGTCACGTACTCCAAACGGAACGGACTGATCATTTTTGAAGATATCTGTAAAAAAATTGTAATAATTAATTACCAATGAAGCACCAACAATTTTACTTTGAAATAAAATAAATGAAAAAATGGTTACATACCTTTTTGAGTTGTTGTGGTAGCTGACTATAAACTTTCTAGAAATCTTGATGTTTAACAACGTCGAAGAGCGTTTCGAGGGAGAATGCGGTTTTAAGGCATTTGGTGGGTATTTATTGGGGAAACTTGACTTGTTCTGATTGGTCGCTGGTGTAACGAAGATGGCAGGACGTAAATGGAGAGGGGTAAACGATGTTGTCACTCTGGCTTTACAATTTATAGTTTGAGCAAAAGTGTTTGAAACAAAATTCGTCCCACACTTTGTATTTTACGCCACCTGTAACGAAAATCAAATTACTTGAAAGATGGAAAAATTCTAAAATCCTAGAACTGACAATGTGAAAATTTTTAAAAATTATAATTATTATTACATACATATTTAAAATCCAAACCAGAAAAATTACAAATCAAAAACTGAAGAATGGAAAAATTGAAAAATCAAGAATCTCAAAAATCTTAAATTAAAAAAACGAAACATTAAAATATATAAACGAAACATTGCAAATCGAAAAATAGAAAAAACCTAAAACTGAAAATTTTCAACCTGGAAAAAGAAAAATTAGAAAATTAGAACGCTGAAAATCGAGAAATAGACAAAATAAAGAAAACAAAAAATCGAAACCAAAATTTGCAAAACGAAAAACTGAAGAAACGAAAAACAAAATACTGAAAAACTAAAAGTTGGGAAACTTAAAAATTAAAAAACAATATAATCGGGTATTATAACAAAATGTTAACAAAGTAAGTATCCTAAAATGTTTCTAATAGTTTTAAAAAGTTGCGCAATACTCTTGAATTTGTTGCGATGAATTTTTAAATTGCAGTTATATTTTGTTTCTTTTTTTTAAATAAGTAGATACTTAGGTACTCATACACTGACCGGCAAAAAAAAACGGCCACCCTGAAAAATTTCGAAAGACCAAACTTTAAAAATTGTTGATTTTACTAGTGATCGTTATGTTATTAAAGAACCGTTTACTATTGATACATGAGGTATAAATTAGCAAAAAAAAGAAACCAATTAAACGCGAAATTAAATTTAATTTAACAAAATAACAGAAACAGAGCGACACTTTGAGAGACGTCTGTAAGAGTTAAGGGAATTATTTTCGCCTGAAAACGTTTATTAATTCCCGTATGTGTATATCAGAAGTCATCATCTCTTTCAATTAAAAATACTCTAAACCCATACGTCAGTGTACATGATAAAATAACACCATTTTCCTTTATTTACATGCAGTTGACCCTACACCTGATATATATAGTTGTGGCTAGGGTCCAAAATAATTGTAGGTATATTTTTTTGTTTAATTACAAGCTTTTTTGGTTTTAAACAATTCAATATAAATAATTTTTGTATTGGATCTTACCGCCAATAAACATCAATTGACAAAAATTAACAGTTTAAAATCTTACGAGGAATTTTTATGTGTTTAAATTCAAACTGCTTTCTTTTTCGTTCTAAAAATCAATCAATCAATCAAAAACGAAAACAATTCCATTCATGATTTTATCTTAGGTAGAGAGAGAATGACAGATAATTAAAGTATTGAAATTTAAGAATTATAAAAACCAGTATGAAGCATAAATTGTGGAGGAAAACACTTATACAACTAATTCTCCGAAGGATAATTATATTTGTAATGAGATTTTAATACCTGAGCTGTCAACTGCTTAAACTAAATCCTATTGAAATGTTTACATTCTTAGAAGTTCTCATACGTTTGGTAATTTACCGAAAGCAACAAAGGGTAAAGAGATTACTTCAATGCCCTGTAGATTATGGGCCGTCACAAATTTCGGCCAAAATTACACTGGTACCTGAAGTCGTCTAAAGCTCCGATCCAAACTGATAACAGCAGCGACTAAAATTTACATAAATTTTAGCTGCCTCTATGAATTTTTAAGAGTACAAGGTATTGAAATTTTATCGAACTCTTATTCTGTGAATCTATTCCACTACTATTCTAATATTTTCTAATTTTTGTTTACCAGAAATTTTTTAGACAAAGATGTACTAACACGAGAAAAAGAATTATATGCGTACAATAGTAATTTATAATTTATTTTATATTTCATAATATTTTCTTCATAACCGCTGTGCAAAATGTGTTTCATACCACCATCATCACTTGATCACTAAGTATAGAAAATTCGAATTATTGCTTTTAGAAATTATCATTCGGATTTACTGGTAATAATGTTCCGGTTTGGAAATCGTTTGTGTGCGGTGATTTTAAAAGTTGATTTTTGTCAAAGGTTGATTGTTACCATAATTTTTAAATTTTCATTAAATCTTTTATACTTTGATTCTGAAGTAACAATAAATTTAAAAAATATTTATTCACGTATCTTTTCCTTAAAATAAAACCACTTCCCACTATGTTTTTACACTAATTATATTTTCTTACACAGCTACATATATACATACAAACATTCATACAATAATAAGTAGTATCAAAAAAAAGTTAATCCCGCAGAACCACCGCAACCTTACACAACAACACTTTTTTCCTGAAAATTTTGGTTACAATTATAACTTGTGCGGTGGATGTTGGATCCAGGATAGAAGAACTGGCATGTGGTACATGTCGAACAAAAGCAAGTGCACTTCTTCTACCTATCATCGCAGGACGAAACGGCTCCTTGATCTTGCTTATATATCGCCCTTGATGATAAATCTTTTGTTTGATCCTCAGGTTCTTGCTGCTCTTGGGAGGACCGTATATAAAGTCCAATTAGAACATTCCGCTCCTGATTACCGCCTTTGAAGTTAGGATGCGATGAGTAAAGCTTTGTTTGCATATCTGATATTTCTCGAAGGGCGAATTATTACGGCCCCGAAGGACGAAATAGTCCAGGTGGAAGTCTTTTGAAGACAGTGTTTTAGGCATCTGTAAAAAAAAACATAGTTAGTTGGAGTGGTTTAAAAAAAGGTAGCATTGATTTTTGGCCATGCATTACAAAAAATGCTAATTTAAGGTTTGCAAATAATACCTACAACCGAAAATTGATAATGAAATAAATAATAAATAGTGAGTAACAATTTTACTTTTGAAACAACTAAATTAAAAAATAGATAAATTACATACCTTAGTGATTGTTGATAGTTGTATGGAGCAGACAAATTGTTGAGCCACCTTGGAAAGTGCAACAGGTACATTTGACGATTTGTGGAAACTGGAGGTATGTTATATGGATTTCCACGTTTAGGTGGTAGTACGAGATGAATTCTGATTGGTCAATGACAGAAAGAATTCTAATTGGTCGACGACAAGATTAACTGACATTAAATTTTCTCAAAGTAAGATTTAGTTAAACTTCAAGATTTTTCAAATTTTCGATTCTTTAATTTTTTCGATTTGCAATTTTTTGTTTCGGTTTTTTATTTTCTTTATATTTTCATTTTTTTAGTTTTTCAGTGTTCTGATTGGAAATTTTTATTCTTTCAATGTAAAATTTTTGAGGTTTTTGATTTTTCAATTTTTCGTTTCATCGAGTTTTCCATTTCTCATTTCCAATTCTTAGATTTTTCAAATTTCTCAATTTATATTTTTTCGTAATTCCATTTCAAACCGAAGAAGTGCAACATGCAAAAAAGAAATATTGTGAAATCGAAATATTGAAAATTAAAGAAATCGGAAAATCGGATAATTGAGAAACCCAAAAATTAGAAAATTGAAAAATTTGAAAACTGGAATATTGAGGAATTGAAAAATCAAATATTCAAAATTTGAAGAATTGTACAAACGAAAAATGATAAAAGGATCCTACACGAGTTGGGAAGGGTTATTCAAATCAGAAGATAGAGCATGTACAGACTGTCTCGTGATTTTAATTCACAAGAAAACAGGGTAATATTCTGCAATGTTAAGATATCTGCATTTAATGATGATGAAATGAAAAAAAGTGCGGTGAGATAAGCAGTACTCGATATTTGGGTCTTAATTTGAGGATTAAATTCATTCGTGAACTCCAAAAAGATAATATTGAAAGATAATAAATGCATAAAACCCGGAAGAATTTCTTCAGGCTTTTTAACAGTTTTTAGACTGCTTGAAAATACAGGAATTTAAAGACCTTATTATTACTGATATGCTTAGTAAGTGGTGTTAAAACAACAAGAAACAATACAAACCTGAGCTGCCTCCCTTGATTGCTGTTATTGACACTTTTTCATTAACATCTTCTGGTAAAGTTTTAACACAGTTGCTTTTTTACTTCAACCAAGCTCATTTGTTTTGAATAATATGGTATATTCTGACAAAGATTAATTTATTTCTTGTATTTGTTAACATATATATACATATTAAATATATAAATTAATATGTGAAAACTTACAACGTTTGTTGACTTTTCCACAAATTCATCAGCATTGGTTTTCAGTAGATAAAATTGTAATAAGGATTTACTTTAAGTTTTTAATTGGCATTAATTGAGGCTGATAAGGTAGATTTCGGATGTTGGTGTATACTCGTATATGTTGAAGGATAAATCGTAAAACACTGTGTGTGTAGATTATTTAGCATTTTCTTACTTCACACTGACGCTTTTATTATCTTGTAAACAATAAACACAAGATTTTATCGTCATATCTACATTTTTCTGTACCTATGCAAAATTAGAAAGATTTTGAATTCTCATTTTGTTCAGGTTTATAAATACAGCCCTCCTTGATGAGAGAAACAACAGACAGCCAATCGATCTCTTAATTTGTAGGTATCTACAGATGTACAGAAATTCCGTGCATTGTATGTACTACGAACGACACACCAGCTTAGCTCACGCTGAGACGGAAGGTGAGAACAGTTTTCGACTATATCAGAGCACATAGTGTAGTAAAATCAAAAGTTGATCACAGGAGAACACCACAAGCGAGGAAAACATTTAAAGCGGGAGACGAGGTGTGAGTACGTGACTATAGAAATTTAAACAAAAGGACTTAGCAACAGGGAAAAATAGAACAAGTTCTGGGTCCCCGAAACTACAAATGCAAGACAGTTGAGGGTCAAATATGACGAAGACACTCCGATCACCTAAAACGGCGCCTGACAAACAAAGAAGAGACTACCAACATAAAAAAAGGAAAAGGCACAGAAATACAGCGGAAGGTACCAGCTCTATTGCATTCACCAAATCTGCAAAATCAAGAACGGGTGTCAAATCAAAGCTTGCCAGAATCACTGCAGCCAGAGACTGCGATACCGCGAAATCAAGGTAGTCCTAAACCGTCCACTTCCCACACATCCTCATTGATTTAGAGATTAGTTTAAACCAGAGTTGTCAGTGCTTGTTGCGCTTAAAGAGGGGGGGGGTATGTAGTGTATTGTAGTTAGGTTGGCAGTGACAACACTGATAATGACAGCGCGCCAAGAGTCAGGGTTAAGATAGACACGTTAGAAAATGTTTTGTAATTATTCCCCCAAATAAATAGTTTATGTTTATACAAATCGTGGTTGTATAACAATACTGTTACGTTGGACGGGTGTTTGAATTCGGCGTAGGTTAAAACTCAACAATTTATTTCTTAATAACTCGTATTTACATGACTAACTATTGCAACGATTATGTACATAAATTATTCCGGCGAATTTCACTGGACGCTCTTGACTTAACTGGCTGAATAATCCATTCTTTCCCGAGTATCCATCGCGACTCCGCTTCGAGACTTCCCTGGACGCCGCTTCGAGACTTCCGGTAACCGGCTCCAGACTTGTCATTATGCGCCCGCCGCTCGTCCGTCGATGAGTTCATCGACACACATACTAGAAAACCCATAGGCGTCGTACCGGGGCTGTTATGAGTTTATTTCGTAACAATACGATATTGGAGGAAAGCATTATAGACTCATAAAGGAGTAACTTATTTTATGAAATTGAAAACAAATTTAGTGTCCTATTTGTATTTGTTGCATAATTGTGGTTACCGTTTTACCATCTAAATGATAGTCCTAATATACATACAAAATTTGATGACAATCGGTACGGTAGTTTCGTAGGACATTACCTGTCTAATAAAAATCGAGACAGTTGGACAGATGGACAAAAGATGGAAACAATAGACCATTTCATTTGGTACTCTAGGTACACAAAAATTGTTCGAAAGTTGTTTCGATGGAACTTCCTTCACACCTAAAGCACGATAAAATATATCCAGCATTCTCGAGTTGAGTTTTTACTTTACACAATTTTCTGATGACCTCATCAATATTTTTGCAAGAACACGTCAATCAGCTTGGATCGGTGCAGTGAGCAGTGTAATACTAAAAATAACCGTATTACATTTCAAAAATTTTCTGGGAAAATGGAACCGTTATTGACTAATTAATCAATAAAATAAACTGACTCATTCATTAATTTTTTGACCTACCTGTATAATCAAATCTAAAAAATATTAATGCAAGTATAAATTACAAGTAAAAACTCATCTTTTTTTGCACATTTTAGTTAGGATTTATTCGGCAAAATTTTGAGATGACGTCATCAATTTTTTGGGGTTGCTGGATAGACACATTTAGATTAAAAAGTTACCACACTTACAATATCTTCAAAACGTCTGCAAGATTTCAAAGCGTTTCTAATTAAATCAATAAAATAAATGGATTCAGTTATTAATTTTTTTGAGGCATCATGTATACTAAGATATACCTTTAAAAGCATACTAATAAAATTTTATGACATAATTAGGATTATTTGGTTGATAATGCCGAGTCGACTTTTGGCAGTAGGGTCCTTGTAAAGTTGTAAACTCTGTCGCGTGCTTACAGAATTTCCTGTGCTACCCCAAACAGATGGTCTTTTGCGGTCGTACCTGCATAATTTATGGTTTTAGAGATTTGTGAGTTGGGTTCTTTGACTAAAGTTGTAAATTTTCTACACTTCATCAGTACCTAGTAAAATTTTACAACCACTACTTTGAGGGATTGTCGGACAATGCAGAGGGATAATGACGCCAGTAAAAGGAGCGTTGTATAGTGGGCTAGAAACATCTAGGGTTGCATTGAATTTGTGATTTATGGTATTGTGGGTCCAACCTTCATGGGTAACTTTGAAATACGAATAAAATTTTATTAGATACAACAAACCTCTTTTGACATACACCTGTTAAAATTTTTATGACTTAAGCTGCTGAAGCCAAAGCACCCTTATAAGTCAAACTGGCTATTGCAAGCTTTGTGGAACCGAACCGCAAGATTATTACTGTCCGTTGTTGGCATAATGTAGCTGTGAACCATGATACAAAGATTAAACAGGTAAAAGACATTGCGCATCGCTCCCACCGGTCGTGACGTCACGCGGAGACGAGAACTCGACACTTGCTAATGCAACTGCACTGGGTTTTGTGCGTGATTTTGTGGTTCGCGTTATATTTTAGTTATTTTACTGTTTTATTACAAAAATAAAATGCGCTGCGCAGTTTTTGGCTGCAATAACAACAATCAGTCGAAAGATTGTGATAAAAATGTAAAGTTTTTCACTTTTCCCAAACAACATACTCTCAGAAAATTATGGGAAATTGCTTGTTGTCGTGCAGATAAGCTTAATGCAGACACAGCGAGAGTTTGTTCCAAACATTTTTGTGCAGACAATTATGAAAGAAATTTAAAATATGAACTGTTAAATTATTTGCCAAAAGGCGGCAAAAGACTATTGAAAGATGATGCAATTCCAACTCTTTTTCTGCCAAAGAATAAATCAAACAAAATCAGAGGTGATAGGGCAGAACGATCTAAGAAAAGGAGTTCTACAAAGCTGGCGAAACAAATTATTGAGAGCAGGTATTAAAAAAAAAAGTTGTTCTAGGATAAAAGTAGACAAGAAGCAAACAATAAAACAATTTTTTTTATCTTTTAATTAACGCTTTATTTTATTTTTGATTTTTATTTATTGTCAACTACATATTATTTTCATTACGTAAATTAATTAAAAACTTACAGAGTTGAAACAAATGAATGTATGGAATCTGCAAATGAAGACATGATTATTACTAATAAAATTGACAATGAATTATCTGGGAGTCGATCCGTTGGGTATACACTCCAAGCACATAATTCGCTTATCTGTCGAAAGAATGTTATTTTTATTTTGCATGATTTTTTTTATTTGCACTTAATAATTTTTTTAGAATTTAACCTTATTAGTACCATCATTACTAGTGTAAATACGGAAGATATTAATGAAGAAAGTGTTGCTGCTTTGAAGAAAAGAATAAAAATTCTTGAAAAGCAACAACAAGTATTTGGATCCCTCTTTACAGCGAAGCAAATACAAAAATTGCAAAATCCTCGTAATAGAATTCTATGGTCGGTGGATGAAATTTCTCAAGCAATTTCAATTTATTCTGCAGGTCCTAGGGCTTATAGAATAATGCTGAAAAAAGGATTTCCGTTTCCAGCCGTATCTACACTTCGCGCTTGGACCAGAAAAATAAAACTGGTTCCAGGATTGCTAAAACAAATGGTCAACATAGTAAAAAAAAGTGAACTATCGGAATTACACAAAATTTGTATCCTCTCTTTTGACGAAATGAAAGTGCGAAAAATATATTGTTACGATAAAATCAATGATGAAACACTGAAACCATATAACTATGTGCAAGTCGTAATGATGAGAAGTTTGGTTGGTAACTGGCGACAGCCAATTTTTTTTTATTTTGATTGTCCAATGAGTAAAACATTATTATTTGAGATTATTGATTATATAGAGAATGCAGGTTTTTACGTTTGCGGTTTGGTTAGTGATTTAGGTGGTAGTAACAGAGCTTTACACAAAAGCTTAGATGTAGATTTAGAGAAACCCTGGTTTTGGAATACCCAACAACAACATAAAATTTTTGTGTTTGCCGATGTGCCGCATTTGCTAAAATTAATAAGGAACAATTTTTTGGATTATGGCTTTGTATTAAATGGAAAAGAAATTAAAAAATCTTTAATCATTAAATTGCTTGAATTAACGGAAACTGATTTAAGAATTTCGTATAAAATAACTATGGACAATCTAACTGTGAAAGGACCCCAACGCCAAAAAGTAAAATTAGCTGCAAATAGTAATTTACGCAACTAGTTCGGGATAGCCTGCTTCCCGCATGAACGCTTGTTTGAGGCACGACCGAAGGGAGTGCCGCATTTGCGTGAATGCGGGAAGCAGGCTCACGAACGTGTTGTGTACAATATTTTTTGCGACGAATAAACCTTTAAACTGAAGAGATTAACTGTGAGTTATTTATAAACAACGCCATTGACAGCGCCGTCAACACGTCACAATGTTGACACTACCCGAGTATTTTAAGGTTACCATGGCAACGGGAAGTTAAATGCACGTGTGCGGGAAGTTCGACCTCCCGCACTCTGGTGAATGCGCGAAAGCTATCAAAAAAGGTCATGAGTGCAAAAACTCTTTTCCCATACTATGTCCCAAGCTATTGAAAGATGTGGAAAAAAAGGTCATTTTCAGGAAGATGAACCTTGGAAGGAATGTTCTGTTTTTTTCAAGCAGGTAAAAATAACATATTTACCTAACTGTAAATATAAATAAAATTGACATGTATTGTTTTTTAAGGTAAATGATTGGTTCGACTGTTTTAATACACGCGTTCCAGAGAGCGACAGCAGAGATCGTGTCAAAGCTTTTGGTTTGGCTCTGGAGACGCAACAAGATATAGTAGATAAAATGACAAACGCAATATTTGAGATGAAAGTGATAGGGAAGTCTTCGTTGATGCCTTTTCAAAAAGGTATGGTTCACCCACCAATTTATTAATGAATTAACTAATCTTTAATTCAGGAATTATCCAATCAAATACAGCTTTAAAATTAATGTATCAAGATTTAAATGAAAGATTTGGCTTAAAATATATCCTAACTTATCGTTTAAACCAAGATATTTTAGAAAACGTTTTTGCCAGTATCAGAGCAAAAGGTGGCCTGTACGACCATCCGGATCCAGTTGACTTCCGATATCGATTACGCAACCAAATTTTGGGGCGTAATTATGGTACTATATCTGAAGGTTGCAATGCAGAAGATGACTATCCTCAAGGTCCTAATGTAGAGGAAAATGTACTTCTCAGCGGAAAGTGTCTTTCTGCATTGTCAGAGGATAATGATTCAGTTGAAAATTACTCTATTCCAACTGTTGAAGAAGACATTGATGATTTGCACCATGATTCTTTGGAACACTTGGGTGGTTATATTTGCAAACGACTAAATATTAACGAACCTTCTACATCTTCAAATACGTGGACAGATCAACTTTCAGAAGGTGGCCTAATAAAACCATCGGAAGAGTTTTTAAAGAACATTAAAAAATTAGAAGATATTTTCAACGACTTTAATGATGGTAGTCTCAAAATATCAAAAAAATATTTGAAGTCACTCTTGGATCTATCAAAACAGATTCAATGTGATGAAAAAATTAAAAATTTGTTTTTCAGATCCAGGATGTATTTCCGAATTAAGCATTTGAACCATAGATTAAAACATAGTTCACAATCTGCAAATCTATCAAAGAAAAGAAAATTAAATAAAATAATACATTAAAGAAATTGTCCATGAATTTTTATTTCATACTGTATAAAATTTCACCACTTTACGTTACTAGTTTGAGTCCAGGAAAACGCAAAAAACGGACAGTTCCTGTAAAATGTTGCTATGACAATACAATGATTTAATAAGTATGTACTGAAATACAATATTCAACATTTGTTAAAGAGCCGTTGTTGGGGGTGTAACAAAAAGTATTAGCGTCTCACTCATACTGCAAAATGTGTTCCCGGACTTGTCACGTTAATTACTATTAATTTACATTACTTATTACTCGTTGGGAAAAATGCCGAACCTACTAATTCATATCTTGAGCTAGACTTGTCAAAATGCGACTTTTTTAATTTGAAATTTACAAATTTTCTTCTACAGATTTAATTCCTTCTTTTTTTTATTTTAAAACAATAAAAATTAATTGTACACTACTTGTATTACCAGATTTTATAATTTAAGAGATAGCTGTTGTCCACTTTTGATTGCAATTCCCAAACTAGAATAAGTTTTTTTTGTTGCATTTTACGAATTTATGATTTTAAATTACATAGTTTCCCTTTAGCAGTCGGTGATGACGACAAACTTACAACAATTACTTATTTAAGTATACTTTTAGTTTAATATATTCTACATTGAAACTATTTTTTGACGGTTTTTAAGGCTTACAGAAAGAAAGATACCTCCCTCATACGTATTTATCCGTATACGCGCGTGTTTTATTCATCCGCGCTCGTCTCTGCGTGACGTCATGCGCGAACTGTTCTCAATTTCGTTCACGGGAATATCATATCTTGAGAGTCGTTGTATCATGCTGTGAACTGAGTTAAGTAATAAGGGTGGTTTGGTTTAAGCCGCTTAAGTCATAAAAGTTTTAACAGGTGTATGTCAAATGAGGTTTGTGTAAGCGTTAAATCTGAGGGTGTCCTTGTCTTTTAGTATAGAGTAGATGAATTGAAGCAAGAAAACCATTCTGCGCTTTCAGCTTGATTGAATGATATAGCGATTCACTCAGCGGTTAGAGAGTAACGTTAAAAATGTTGAAGCAGTGCATTTACATGTACAAGAGGAACTGAAATAGCATTTTTTTAAAGGTAATCTATTTCTTATTTACAATTAATAAAACAAAACGAATCGTGGCAGTGACTTTTGAGAATTACCATCTGTCAACCGACCGACGGTCGAGAAATCGAGAAACCCTGGAATCTGTCAATGTTTTGGCTTAGTCGAACGGAGTTCTGGAATACACTGTAATCATCTGTTTATCGAAATTTTCATATTTTAAATCCCAAAATTTTCTATATTGTAGCCTTCAGTACTATCCATCTTTAAATATAATCCTGAAGGTTAATAAATGCCGTTAATACTAAGTAATGGTAAGATGGTATTTTAAATACCATAAACTATAATCCTCTATTCACTAAATTTTACAATAAACACTTGTAGGGGCAACACATTTTACCTGTGTATACCAAGGCCACCCGGGTCAGGTAGGTACGCTAATTCTATTTGTGTTATTAAATAGGACTATTTTTTTTATTGCAAAACATTTGTTTAAAGGTATATTTATTTCAAAAAAATAATAATTGCAGGTTACATAAAGATTAATTTTTGCAATTAGCACAAATTAGTTTTGTAATTAAATGTAACACAACAATGCCTTTTTCTGCACCTTTGGAGTGGGTATTTAGCAGCGAAAATCAAATTCTTACACCAAGAAAAAATAATTTACGCGGCAACATATTTGAAATATTAATTTTAAAAGATTCATTAAAAAATAAATAAAAACTTGTTATTTTGTATCTATTATCCAGATACATTTTGAAAAAATTGAAAACAATCTGTATCTAGATAATTTTATCTTAGATATATCTGTATCTGTATCTAAATATTTTTTAAAGTATCTATCTTCAACACTGATAACGACTATATTATCATGCGGTCGGATAATTTAAATTGATCATGTTATGTAATACTTCAGCATTTTTGTCCTCAAATTGACTTTTCATAGCCGATTTAGAATTTCGTAGGAATATTGAACCCACCTTTTTGAACTCTTTGGATTAAATCGGATACATTTGAATACAAATGTTCTCCACTATAAAACGAAACTTGCAGATTTGTTTGTTAATTCCCTTTTCACTGACAAAGACACTATAAAGAATGGCATTTGTCATTATATGTAACCCGTTCTCGAACAAATAGTTGGAAAATTTTAGGAATTAGACGATTCAAACAGCCTTTATGCCAAAAAATCTGTATTGAGGGTAATAAATGTTTACAAAACGGTAAAAATTCGGTTCCCTTGCCTTTCAAATAGGACGATAAGGATTTAGGTATCTTTTGAAACGGTACCATTAAACGTCTTAAATCACTGGATGGTAGCGGCACTTATTTACAGAATCAATTAAAGATTATTTCCAACATGATTATTGATTACATGCCTATGTACATGAAGAAAGTACGGAGGAAATTTGCCGCGGAACTGAAGAGTCACTTCGTCTTATATTTAAAAAGTTGGTCTAAGTTTATTAAGACAGAACTTCCTGGCTTCTAAAGTGCAGTACAACGTATCCAACTTTTTGGAAAAATTACAAAATTTGATTTTTGCATTTTATTTTTTTTTTAAGGTAGACAGATGACAGATGAGAGACAGAGGGAAACGTGAGATCTACTGTAGGGGTTATTAAACGTCGAAAAAACATGAAACTATTCATTCGTCCCATGAACGATATTACAATACTTCCTTAGCTTACGCTTACGTAAAAATTGCTTCAGACAATTTAGGGGCTTCACGGACTGGTCAAAATTCTCTTTCACAAACTATCACGCATGATGACTCTTTAGACTTAAAAAAAATGATGGACACCATATGTGTTGGCTTGGTTCACTTCGCAAATCATCCCCGCCCCGCTATCAAATGTGGGGACTTGGAAGCTGGTGGGCGGCATCTCTTTTTTTTTTTATTAGAAGAAATAAATGGGACATATAATAAATAGATACCAAAACGCCGTGTTCTTTCCCTAGGAGAACCTGTGACGACATCCTACTGTCATACATCTCTCTTGTGCATAGAGGGATTACAATGAAGCTATCCTTGCCTGATCACTATTTGAATTTTGCTCGCCTAAATTTTAGGAAGTATGTTTGAACTAACTTCGTGCGAAAGATGTTGACAGCTTGATTTTATAAATAATTCACAGTAGGAACGGAAGGAATAGTAAATTATTGGACAGCGATTGTGATCCGTTATGATTACATCACTTAAAATAGGATCTTTGTTTTAAATTCTAAAATTGTTTTTCCTACAAAAACTCGAAAGAGAGGTTAGAAGAAATATCTGTCAAAAGCGATTTGTTGCGCTGGTGCGGTACAAGGATGGAAGTGAAATAGACATATACAGATGAAATGCATATAACAAAGTTGAAGATGTGGTGATCACACAAGGATTGCATTATACTACTCCCCTTGACGTAGAAAACGACAAGACAGAGAGCTTCATGTCTAGTCACAGCTTTCACTTTGAGTATTGGTATCTATTTATTATATCATCTAAGACGATAATATTGAGCTCCTGACAATCGGGTGGAGATGCGGTAATCTAATTGTTACAGTGGCTGTTAAATCTACCTGATTTGTAGTCCGACATTAGCCTTTTGTAACATGGGGTCTGCATGATTTTATGAGGTAGGTAAACCCTAAACGGCCCGAGAGTACTTAATTGATTACTAGATTTACATCCCCACCAAAAAATTTTCTCAGGTATATAAGCAGGAGGAGTCATTCTAATTTGGATATACACATGGTGAGTCGAAGTGACAGATGCTCTAGCTTAGACCAAGTGAAGTTTGTTGTTTGCTGAAGAAGTTCTGGTAAGTACTGTTATATTATTTGGGTGTTTGTGAGCTGCGTGTGTGAAACTGCGTAAAATGAACTACAATTTTTGTTTATTCTTTCAGATACCATCATGTCTGCCGATGAATCTCAGACCGAAATCAACGTCGAAGACATCTATCCGGGTTTCCATATTTTTCAAGGATTGAAATACGGTCTAGATTTCGAAAAAGCTATCGTTGAGGAGCGTATTATCGAACTTGTCGCAAAAATCATCAATTCCGACAATCCTCCAACAACAAATAACGTTACTCCTTGCATAAACATTCCTCGGCGACTAACTTATCTCGTCAACAACCCCAACCTCAGAATCTATGGACAACTGTGGCGATGGACACACATCCGTAAACTCTACGTAGAAAGAGAATTGTCAAAGTTTCAAGCCGACAGAACCTGTTATTCAGCCATTCATGGTGAAATTTGTCTCAACCCATTACACTACTTGAAGATGAGCCGACCAACTTCGGGCCTCACATGGTGTCCACCTCTTCATCCATGGGCGACCATCGCCTATTACGAAAAGTGTCGTAAGTTAGAAACTTTTCAGTGTTTTCCACCTGAGATTCAGGTAAATTGTAACACCGTGCCTGGACGAGCAGTAGGATGTTTCAGTTTGGACGGAATTCGAAACGAGTTACGAGAGGACGAAGTGACCAATACGAGAAGACAAATAGGAGACGGAATTTCTCTATATTATGTGAATGGACAGGTTTTTGTGCAACTGTTGTCTGACTCGGGCGTTTATATCGAAGCGCTATATTGTAATAGGGTTAAAAACCATAGAAAACATACTCTTCATTGGTTACAGCCATTTGATGTAACATCCATGCAGCTTATGGATGATGATGGATTCCATATATTATTGGATAAGGCGGTACAAGAAGGAGCTGAACCGGTATATGACCTTGCGAAGATTTTTACCATACGAGTAGTTTTTGTGGACCACTGGAGAACGAATACACCAGTTACAAATTACAATTGTTGGATAGAGATACGATTATGTAGACAGATGAAATGGATAGACAACGCTTTGCGACAAATGGGAGCCCCATATAAACTCCATTACTGACATGTTTTTAACAATGTACATATATGTAGTTTTATAATAAAAGCTTTATTTATTGTAATGTCTCCTTTCATTTCTGGAATTACATTTTTTTGTGTGGTTGGTGCTATTATTAACCAAAAGAAAAAAAAAAAGAAAAAGTGTGCGTCGCCCAGGGACGCACGGATGGAATTTCAACTCTGCGTTGTCAATTTATATAAATTAAACACGTATACGAATCGAAATCATTAATTTTCTCTTAAAAAATTGGTCTAAAGAGTTTAGACAGTACTTCCCTCGCTGTCGGAAACGTGACGACTGTATGCCTATTATGTTTTTTTTTCGCAGTGGATTTCAAAGAATTCGGTTTTGTAGTTCCTGAGTAAATCAATAAAATAAATTTACGCATTCATTAATTTTTTTGAGTCACCCTGTACATTCAGATCCAAAAAATATGAATGGAGTGATAGATCACAAGTACAGACTCATCATATTTTGTACATTTTAGATACGATTTATTCGGCAAACTTTTGAGTTGACGTCATCAAGTTTTTGGAGGGGATAAGCAAATATATTTTGACTAAACATTTATTATGCTCTTTATGACCTTAAAACATCTGCAAGATTTCAGAGCATTCGGTTTTTTAGTTCCTGATTAAATCAATAAAATATATTTACGCATTCATTAATTTTTTTGAGTCACCCTGTATATGCAAATCCAAAAAATATGAATGGAGTGATAGATCACAAGTACAGGCTCATCATATTTTGTACATTTTAGATATGATTTATTCCACAAACTTTTGAGCTGACGTCATCAAGTTTTTGGAGGGGATAAGCAAATATATTTTGACTAAACATTTATTATGCTCTTTATGACCTTAAAACATCTGCAAGATTTCAGAGCATTCAGTGTTGTAGTTCCTGATTAAATCAATAAAATATATTTACGCATTCATTAATTTTTTTGAGTCACCCTGTATATGCAAATCCAAAAAATATGAATGGAGTGATAGATCACAAGTACAGACTCATCATATTTTGTACATTTTAGATATGATTTATTCCACAAACTTTTGAGCTGACGTCATCAAGTTTTTGGAGGGGATAAGCAAATATTTTTTGACTAAAGATTTATGATGCTCTTTATAGCCTTAAAACATCTGCAACATTTCAAAGCATTCTGGTTAGCAGATTAAAAATTAAATTTCAAAATGTTGTTTTATAATTTTGATTTTTTTTCCAAAAATCTGGACGTTTCGGGTGAAAAGTCGATTCAGAGTTGTAAACTACATGTGTAGGACTATGTTATTTTATACAATTGAAAACCCATTTACTATGTACAATTTTGAAGTGACGTCATCGCATTAGTGGTGGGGATGATTAGACAAATTTTGGTTAGCGTTTTACCATCTACATGATATTCTTAATATAAGTACAAAATTTCACAACAATCGGTCGAGTACTTTCGGAGATTATCTGTCTAATAAAAATCCGGGACGGCAGACGGACAGACGGACGGACAGACGGACGGACAGACGGACGGACAGACGGACAGACGGACAGACGGACAGACAGACGGAAATGGGAGACCTATTTCTTCGTCTTCTAGGGGTCATGAAAGATCGAGAAAACGTAAAAGTAGAGAGTCGACCGACGGACTCGATTACAATACTTCCTTTGCTTACGCTCGGGAAGTAAAAGGAACCTACCTTTGCGAGAAACAAATAGAATTTGTTTCTATATTTTTATATATTTTTAAATATTTTAATAATTTATTAGGAGTACATTTTTTATAACCAAGACTTGCATATTTTTATTATAAATATATTTTGATTTCCCGGCAAATGAAAACACATACGAGCAGTTTTTGTAAAACCATTTTTCGAATAAACAATGTAAGGAGAAGTTACTAGACGTAGGGCTTTTTTAAAACACCTTCTTTCTGAGATAAGTAGTAGATATGTTCCAACTAATATCCGAAATCCGTTATTATGCATAATAATAATTAGACATTTTAGGAATTATGCGTAAAAACCAAACTTGTCAGTTATTATGCATAATAACCGAATCGTTTAGGTAATATTGATAATACCTAACAGAGGAACAGGAATTATGCATAATATCTGAAACATTAGTTATTAGCGTGTTTGCGCAAAACATTTTCTTATAATTTTTACTTCCCGAGCGTAAGCAAAGGAAGTATTGTAATCGAGTCCGTCGGCCGACTCTCTACTTTTACGTTTTCTCGATCTTTCATGACCCCTAGAAGACGAAGAAATAGGTCTCCCATTTCCGTCTGTCTGTCCGTCTGTCCGTCCGTCTGTCCGTCTGTCCGTCTGCCCCCGGATTTTTATTAGACAGATAATCTCCGAAAGTACTCGACCGATTGTTGTGAAATTTTGTACTTATATTAAGAATATCATGTAGATGGTAAAACGCTAACCAAAATTTGTCTAGTCATCCCCACCACTAATGCGATGACGTCACTTCAAAATTGTACATAGTAAATGGGTTTTCAATTGTATAAAATAACATAGTCCTACACATGTAGTTTACAACTCTGAATCGACTTTTCACCCGAAACGTCCAGATTTTTGGAAAAAAAAATCAAAATTATAAAACAACATTTTGAAATTTAATTTTTAATCTGCTAACCAGAATGCTTTGAAATGTTGCAGATGTTTTAAGGCTATAAAGAGCATCATAAATCTTTAGTCAAAAAATATTTGCTTATCCCCTCCAAAAACTTGATGACGTCAGCTCAAAAGTTTGTGGAATAAATCATATCTAAAATGTACAAAATATGATGAGTCTGTACTTGTGAGCTATCACTCCATTCATATTTTTTGGATTTGCATATACAGGGTGACTCAAAAAAATTAATGAATGCGTAAATTTATTTTACTGATTTACTCAGAAACTACAAAACCGAATGCTTTGAAATCTTGCAGATGTTTTAAGGTTCTAAAGAGCATAATAAATGTTTAGTCAAAATATATTTGCTTATCCCCTCCAAAAAATTGATGACGTCAGCTCAAAAGTTTGTGGAAAAAATCATATCTAAAATGTACAAAATATGATGAGCCTGTACTTGTGATCTATCACTCCATTCATATTTTTTGGATTTGCATATACAGGGTGACTCAAAAAAATTAATGAATGCGTAAATATATTTTATTGATTTAATCAGGAACTACAAAACCGAATGCTCTGAAATCTTGCAGATGTTTTAAGGTCATAAAGAGCATAATAAATGTTTAGTCAAAATATATTTGCTTATCCCCTCCAAAAATTTGATGACGTCAGCTCGAAAGTTTGCCGAATAAATCATATCTAAAATGTACAAAATATGATGAGCCTGTACTTGTCATTTATCACTCCTTTCATATTTTTTGGATTTGCATATATAGAGTGACTCAAAAAAATTAATGAATGCGTAAATATATTTTATTGATTTAATCAGGAACTACAAAACGGAATGCTCTGACATCTTGCAGATGTTTTAAGGTTATAAAAAGCATAATAAATGTTTAGTCAAAATATATTTGCTTATCCCCTCCAAAAACTTGATGACGTCAGCTCGCAAATATGCCGAATAAATCATATCTAAAATGTACAAAATATAATCAGTCTGTACTTGTGATCTATCACTCCATTCATATTTTTTGGATTTGCATATACAGGGTGAATCAAGAAAATAAATGAAAGCGTAAATTTATTTTACTGATTTACTCAGGAACTACAAAACCGAATGCTTCGAAATCTTGAAGATATTTTAAAATTATCATAAGCATGGTAAATTTTTGATCAAAACGTATTTGGTCGTCCCCCCTAAAAAAATTATGACGTCACCACAAAATTTTGCTGAATAAATCCTATCTAAAATGTACAAAATATGGTGAGTCTCTTCTTCTGATTTATCATTCCATTCAAATTTTTTCGATTTGCATATACAGGGTGACTCAAAAAAATTAATGAATGCGTAAATTTATTTTATTGATTTAATCAGGAACTACAAAACCGAATGCTTTGAAATCTTGCAGATGTTTTAAGGTTATAAAGAGCATAATAAATTTTTAGTCAAAATATATTTGGTTATCTTCTACAAAAAACTGATGACGTCAGCTCAAAAGTTTGCCGAATAAATCGTATCTAAAATGTACAAAATATGATGAGTCTGTACTTGTGATTTATCATTCCATTCATATTTTTGGATTTGCATATGCAGGGTGACTCAAAAAAATTAATGAAGGCGTGAATTTATTTTATAGATTTAATCAGGAATTACAAAACCGAATGCTTTGAAATCTTGGGAATATTTTAAAGTTATTATAAGCATGGTAAACTTTTGTTCAAAATGTATTTGTTCATCCCTCCTAAAAAAATGGATGACGTCACCCTTAAATTTTGCTGAATAAATCCTATCTAAAATGCAAAAAATGTAATGAGTTTGTACTTGTGATTTATCATTCCATTCATATTTTTTAGATTTTCTTAAGAGGTGGTTCAAAAAAATTAATGAAGTCAATTTATTTTATTGATTAAATTAAAGGCAACACTTATTATTAGTATTACACCCCAACCAACCCAATTTGGTAGACACAAAATTTGTTAAAGGAAAAACTCGGTTGAAACATAAGGGTAGCACGCTTATTTACATCGACTTTAACATTACAGACGTGCATTTGTTTTATGCGTTCACTTGGTTCCGCGAATGTGAAATAGACATGTTTATAATCAACCAATTGTGATTTTCACCGTCAAGAATTAAAATAAAACCCAATGTTTTATATAATAAACGGAAGTCGAAGCAATAAAACCGATGGTCGTTTTGTTTACAGTTTCTCTGTTTGACTCTCACGTATGCTGTTACGCTTGTCATCTTAAATTAAGAATGTTTATACATAAACGATTTTCAGTTGCCTCTCATATTACACACCGGCGCCGTATACGTGAGTAAATTGTTTCGTTATTTTATTGATTATTACAAATCAATATTCAAAACGACCCAATTCATTTTCCCGAAAATTTGAGAATATAATAATTTTATTCTTAGTATTACACTACATCTATCCCAACTGATATACGTGTCCTTGCAAAAATGTTGATGACGTCATCGCAATTTTTTTTTAAATTCCCACTACAAAAATGTAATGAGAAAAAAAACACAATAGGCATGCAGTCGTCAAGTTTCCGACAGCGAGGGAAGTACTGTCTAAACTCTTTAGACCAATTTTTTTCTTATGGTTACACTTACCCTTATAACTTATGTCTTATAATTTGCGACGAAATTCCGGATGTGAGGGACGGACGGTCCGGTGACGGTCCGGAATCTCGCCGATAACTTATGGGGTGGCGGCGTACTTGAGTGCCAAGCTTTGGGTCGACTAGTATCGCTGATGTCAGAAACACGTCTGGTCGACCAAGCTTATGCGGCTACCTTCACGCCGCGGGGGGTGGCGCCTTCGGTCAGGAGCGGCGGTAGCTCGGGCGCCAGCTCCCTCTCCGGGTGAGGGAGCGCCGGGGTGCTCTAAAGCCGGAGACACGGAATTCAGGTGATGAGCCGCCGCGAAAACTCGAGAATACGAAATAAAACGGCGAGGATGTATAATAACAAAAATAGGGTTTATTCCCTGCCACCAGCTACACGGTCTAAGATAATAACACTTACGGCTAAACAACTTAAATAGCTAACAAAACGGTTTTACAACAAATTAAATTAAATGTCCGGCACGGTCGTTCCTCCTAGGCGGCGACTTCCTTCAGGCCGGGCTCCTCTTGGCTCTGGGGGCGGCGACCTTGAACCTGGAAATCGCGCGAAGACGGTACGGCGACCCGGGAGGGGAGCGCGGTGACGGTAACGACGCGTGCACGACGGTGTCGACTCTCGACGGTGACAAAAAGAACGCGGTGACGGTGACACGGTTTCTCGCTCGGGGGCGGCGATTCGAAAACCGGTACTAAGACGGGCAGACGACCCAAAAAGTACTTACGGTGGTCGGAGGGTCAACTGCGGACTTCTTACTTCTCAAAAACACTCTTCACCAGGACAGCAGCCACACACTTCCGCACTCTATGGAGTTTCAGGCAAGAATCTTCTACTTCCGCCGCGGCGGCGCGGCGATCGCCAATTTACCCCCGGCTTTCGCGGTACGCGCCACGGTTTCCGGCCCGCGAAAATTCGCTTCGTTACAAATTATAACACTCATAAGCCCGTATTCAGCGCTGTCGATTATGTTTAGTAGATGTCTATTAAGCCCTTAATCAATGTCTATTAAATTTACCTATTCAGCGCCATTGCTTAGCGGCTAATTAATGTCATTTGACGATTTTTTTAATCAATATTTTAATCGACGACATAACCGTCTTTAAATAATTATTTATGTTGACATTTATATAAAATCGTTCAAAATGGATAATATTTTGGAAGGAATTCAGTTTATATTGAATAATTTTCAACATAAATTCGTTCGCCGATGCTGGTGGTGCTTCCTTTTCGTAATTTGGGACGATTCTGCATGCTCTAAGTGTGTTTCGTCGCTCAGAATCATCAAAAAATGTTGAAATATAGTTCAGATCTAATAAAAATCGACAAAAATAAAATTTCTAGGTAAAATTTGATGGTTTCGTTGCTCTTTCCGAGCCCCTTGGGTGTCTGATTAGCTTAAAATTACAAGAAAACGCTTCAAAAGTGACGTTTCTGAAGAATTTTGACTATTTTCTTCTATCTACGAACGCCAGAATGCATAAAACTAACCCAGACGTCTCCTTTTCGTAATTTGAGACGATTCTGCATGCTGTAAATGTGTTTCGTCGCTCAGAATCATCAAAAAATTTTGAAATACAGTTCAGGTTTAATAAAAATCATCAAAAATACGATTTCTAGCTAAAATTTAATGGTTTTGTTGCTCTTTCCGAGCCCACAGGGTGTCTGATTGGCCTAAAACTAC
Organism: Zophobas atratus; assembly: GCA_022388445.1. Classification (NCBI taxonomy): domain Eukaryota; kingdom Metazoa; phylum Arthropoda; class Insecta; order Coleoptera; family Tenebrionidae; genus Zophobas; species Zophobas atratus. The sequence continues at coordinate 24,833,160 of CM039450.1, read as the reverse complement.
AAGAAAACTTCAAAAGTGAAATACAACTTGCCATAACCATAAGATTACAGGTAATCTTCACACTAAAACTGTTGTGTACCTATTATAACCTTTAATTATTTTTTACCAATATTGTATTATTCATATTAGGAGATCTGCATGGTGGTACTCAAGTTTCTATGAGGTACATTTGTATTAAGGCAGCTCGAGTTTTAACTTCTCGACTACCTCAGTTTAAGAAACCTTAGTGGGTTCAAGCAAAATTTTTATAATATTAGAACATTTCCTGGAGTGGTGGACTCCATTGACCGCAACCATTATTAAAATAAAGGATCCTGGTGGACGTCGGCCACTGTTTAACTGCTGCAATATAAATTTTTATTCATTAAATGTGCAAGTTGGATATGTTTGACATACACGGATAGTGAGATTTTAACAAATTTTGCAACGTTGTCAAATGAATGTTCGTTAAGTTATTAATTAGTTAATAGAAGCGTAAAAAGCGGTAGTGAATAGGGCATTCACTAAAATATCGATTTAAAAAATTATTTAGTTTAATCAATTGATTACTAAAAAAATAGATAAACAATAATTTAAAGAATGGCGCTGAATACGGGTTATTATCGTTACATCTTATATTGACAACAATAGAATTTTTTATAATGTCAGTCAGTGTCATTTAGAACTCTAATTATGTCGCAACTGAAAAAGAAACTCTTTTTGTATTAACTGATGCACTGAGTAGTTCTGAACATTTTCTATATTTCCCCAAGTCGCCAAAATTTCTAAATAATTCATGTGCAAAATTTATTAATTTACGTGTCAGAAAGTGAGTTCTGCTTGCCAATGTAAGGTCCTAAGCCGTCAGCATAACTGTTACAATTATGCTTATAACTATAATTATAAATTATAAGTGTAAGCATAAGGTAAACTGCATAAGAAACTGTTTTGCGCAACATGCTATTAAGCATATTGCCTAACATGTAGTATATAAACCTGTCTATTTTACAACCATGGTTCCTGTCATATATATCTATAGGTTATAATGTAGTAGAGGGAGAGAGAATAAAGTTTAGTTGATATCGAGTACTTGTGGTGTGTAGATGCTCCCATCAGCTCCTCAATCCTCATATAGAGAGGAAGAGATATAACATGGCGCAGTCGGTAAAATGTCGTTAAAAAGCCGGAAAAAAGTCGTTATAAAGTCGGAAAAAGTTGTTAGTTAGTTGAAAGTTCGTGATTGTGAAAGAGACAGATTTAAGAAGATGGATCAAGTAAATAGACCAGGTGAAATGAAGTTTCAAGGCAACTTAGCGGAAGAATGGAGATTTTTTCTGCAAAAGTTTAGATTATATTTAATGGCAGCGAAGAAAGATAGCGAATCTGAAGAATTAAAGTGTGCTCTCTTATTAAATCAAATTGGTGATAAAGCTCTGAAAGTGTATAATACCTTTTCATTTCAAGAAAATGCTGATTCAAAGAAGTACGCCAAAGTAGTGGAAAAATTTGAAGAATATTTTGTGGATGCAAAAAATGAGACATACGAGAGATATGTATTTTTTTCAAGAGAGATGAAAGTAGGTGAAACTGTCGACGAATACGTAACATGTCTCAAGAAGTTAAGTTCCACGTGCAATTTCTCAACATTGAACGACAGTTTAATCAGAGATAGGTTAGTGCAGGCTATCACTGATTTGACCGTTAAAGAACGCCTGTTACGGGCAAAAAACCTCGATTTGACCAAAGCCATTGGAATCTGTAAGTCGGCGGAAATAACTAAAACGCAGTTGGAAGTTTTATGCACAGCTACAACATCGAGAGGAGGAAAAGAAATGGAAAATCAAGAGATAATGGAAGTGCAAGCAAGAAAGGCATCGAAGATGGTGAAGAAGAACATTCAAAGCAGACAAGGAGAACAACTAGCCGAGTGGAATAGAAGAGATGGAGCGCATACAGCAGACTGGAGCAGAAAAGGACAGATGAATCGTCGGAAAAACCAGTCAAATAAGATAAGTAGTTTTAGTACACCTAAAAATAATTGTAATAAGTGTGGCTATCAGCATTTGCCGCGTAATTGCAAAGCTTATGGGAAAAAATGTAATAAGTGTGGATTATATAACCATTTTGCTCAATTTTGTAGAAATAAACCCATAAATAGGGTAACAAAAGACGAAGAAGAGTTGTTTATTTCAGTAATTAACAATTCAAAAAAGGATAGAAAAAATTATTGGTCCGTTGAATTAGATATAATGGGTAAAGAAGTTAAATTTAGAGTAGATACAGGTGCAGAAGCCAATATTTTACCATGGTATTTGTATAAAAAATATTTTAATAATGTAGAATTAAAGAGAAATGGGACTAAATTATTAGTATATTCAGGATCAAAACTTAAAAGTAGAGGATCTGTACTTTTACCTGTCAGATACAATAATAGTGTTTATAATGTAGAAATGTTCATTGTAGAAACTAATTCTGATCCAATTTTAGGTACAGAAGCAATAGACAAGCTACAGATTGCTAGGATGATATGTGGAGTGATGACTACACAAAACGAGGATTACATTAAAAACCATAAAGATGTTTTTATAGGCACAGGATGCTTACCAGGCCAGTATCACATAAATATAGATCCAACAGTAAAACCATGTGTACATGCAGGTAGGAGGTTTCCTCAATGTATTTTGGGTAAATTAAGAAATAAGTTAGATACATTGGAACAACAAGGTATAGTTATTAGAGAATATGGTCCTACGGAATGGGTAAATTCACTTGTAATTGTCAATAAACCAGATGGCGATTTTAGAATTTGTATGGACCCGGCTGATTTAAATAAAGCTATACTCAGAGAACATTTTTCAATTCCAAATTATGTAGATATAATAAGTAAATTAAAAAATGCTAAGTACTTTTCGGTTTTAGACACGAACAATGGGTTTTGGAACATACAATTAAATGAAGCTAGTTCAAAACTGTGTTCTTTCAATACGCCATTTGGCAGATACCGCTTCAGAAGATTACCATTTGGGTTAAAATGTGCCAGTGAGGTTTTTCAACAAAGAATATTACAGTGTTTTGAGGATATAAAAGGGGTAGAAATTTACATAGACGATATTTTAGTGTGGGGAGAAACTAAAGCAGAGCATGATGAAAGATTAAAAAAAGTTTTAGACAGGGCGCGTAAATACAATATCAAATTTAATTATTGGCAACACCAGAAAGTATTTCAACATTTAAAAGATATAATATCAACCAGTCCAGTATTACGTTTTTATGATGAGGATAAAGTTCTGGTATTATCTGTAGATGCGTCTCAATCAGGTTTAGGGGCGGCTCTTCTACAAGAAGGTCAGCCAATTGCATTCGCTTCTAGAGCGTTAAATAGTGTCCAAAAAAGTTACGCCCAGATTGAAAAGGAACTCTTAGGAATCGTATATGGGGCTAAAAAGTTTCATCAATATATTTATGGTAGAAAAGTCAAGGTAGAAACTGATCACAAACCGCTTGTGCAAATATTTAAAAAACCTTTAATTGACTGTCCAAAAAGAATGCAGCGTATGTTATTAGACGTACAAATGTATGATCTAGAATTGGTTTATAAACCAGGTACTCAAATGTATATTGCAGATGCGCTGTCAAGAATTAAAATGAAAGAGGATGAAACACAAATATTTGATAATGAATATGAAGCTCAGGTAAACTATGTAAAACAACACTTTCCGTGTACAGATAAGAAACTTGTGAATTTAAAAATGAAACAAAAAACGATGAAGAATTACAAATAGTATCAGAGTATATAAAAAATGGATGGCCTAAATCGCGAAAAGAATGTAAAGCATTTTCTAAACTGTATTTTAATATACGTTCCGAATTAGTGTTACTTGACGAATTGGTATATAGAGGTGATCGTCTAGTTGTACCAGTGTCCTTGAGGAGATCTATGGTAGATCTAATACACATTAGTCATTTAGGGATAACAAAATGTATCTTAAAAGCGAAACAAACTTTATATTGGCCAGGTATGATTCGTGCTATTGAAAATAGAGTTATGGCATGTGAAATGTGTCAAAAGTATTCACGAAGTAATCCAAAACAACAGCTCATTCCACATGACATACCTATATTTCCGTGGCAGAAAGTAGGGTGTGATATTTATGAATTTAAGCAGGAAAAATATTTGATTGTCATAGACTATTTTTCTAAATATATAGAAGTATGTAAGATGAGCAATATCACATCAGAAACTGTAATGAGACATTTAAAAATAGTATATTATTAGCCAAGGTTGCAGAGCCAAGCATTCTAGACCGAGCGCAAATTAGAACCCGAGACGCGCAGCGTCGAGGGCTCTGAAGCGCGAGGTCTAGAAGTGGCTTTGCAACCGTGGTTAATATACTATTTTTTTCACTAGCAGAAACCATAAGACAATAAACTGAAAAAATAAACGTTAAATTTTTTGACGCAACATGATTTTGTTTTGATTTCTAATCAAACTTGATCTAAATCTTCAACACAAAGAAAACCGTTTATACTTGTCGCTGAGTTAATCATTTTATCTTCTACCGTCTACCAACTACCATGCGTATACTCAATAAACATTGCGTACATAACCTCAATTTTTCTTTTTGAACCGGTGGTCGCAAAAGTTGAATTTGCTCCCTCTAAATGAGTCGACATTTGCATGCGTCGTGGCTGCTAGTGAAAAAACATATTTAGTAGATTAGGGATTCCTCAAATGTTCTTTTCTGATAATGGAACTCGGTTTGTCAGTTGTTTATTTAAGGAATTCATGACACTTCTAGTCCAAATTACCCACGAAGTAATGGGATGGTGGAAAGATCCATTCAGACTGTTAAAAATATAATTAGGAAATGTCAAGAGTCAAAAACAGATATAAATCTAGCATTGTTAGACTATCGGAACGCCCCTATAGATAATAATATTTTGTCACCGGTAGAGTTACTCTACAATAGAAAAACAAGATCACTGATTCCAGCACATGATAAAATATTATTACCTATAAATTACAATTTAAAGGAGCAAAGACAATTGTTAAAAAATAGGCAGAACAAACAAAAGTATTATCATGACAGATTTGTTAAAAATTTAAGACCTTTATATCTTAATGAGAAAATTTATATAAAAACAAAGGATAATACTTGGGTAAAAGGATATGTTGTAAAAAAGTTTAATGTAAGATCATATTTAGTTAAGGATATAAGTAAAAATGTAATGTATCGTAGAAATAGGTACTTTTTAAAGCCATATTATACAGATAGTTATTGTAATTATACAGAATCTGAGATAGACGAAGGTACTAGTGAGATGAATGCTAGTACAAGTAATGTTAATACTGATAATATTGTAATAAGTGAGAGTGATGAACAACAAAATGTAGAGAATACTGTTTCAGGACCTGCATATTTTACTGATGACAAGAATCTTAATTCAAGAAGAACGATGGATCACACGATGAGTGGTAGAAAGGTCAGAAGACCAGATAGGTTGAATCTATAAGTGTAAATACTGTAAATATTTTTTTTTTCTCTTTAAAAAGGGGAAGATGTCATATATATCTATAGGTTATAATGTAGTAGAGGGAGAGAGAATAAAGTTTAGTTGATATCGAGTACTTGTGGTGTGTAGATGCTCCCACCAGCTCCTCAATCCTCCTATAGAGAGGAAGAGATATAACAGTTCCTATCTTACAAAGCTGGAGTAACTTCTACAGGGTTTCTATAACTGATTATAGCGTCGCAGTAGGTCATGTAAACGTGCCGCCTCTCCGATTTAACTGTACGGAGATCCGTACCATTTCCGCGGTATTTGGCCAGCTATTCTTGCTTAGAAGTGGTTACAGAATAGAGAAACTTCGTTTACGAAATCCCATTGAGATAACTAGACATAACAATGAAAGTATATTGTTCAACAGAATAAACCATTTTCACAGTCTTCGCTTTCTTACATAAAAACAAAATTTTGGTACGCAACCACCAAGAGTTCTGAAAATGACTGTTTTGTTGTTTTGAGCTTCGATGAACCAGAATTACTCTAAATCGCACTTGGATTCTGGATTTTTGGATTCTTAATTATGGGGGCTGACCATAGCCAGTCGGCACTTAGGCCTCGCCTGTGGGCCCATTGTACCTTTCCCAAGTCCATATCAGGGTGTTTTCCCGCTCCTCTACTCGTCAAGCCACCCAACTGCTTGAATGTACTTGAGTAATGCAGAGAGTGGAAACTCCCTGATTTGTGCCATAATAGGCCAGATGTCCCCTGTAGGAGGCTAGGGCTGGACATTCACGAAGAATGTGCTCAGCTGTTTCCTCTTCTTCATTGCATCCACGACAGATTGGGTCTGTTACGACACCTATCGTATGTAGATGTTTGTTAAACTGGTAATGTCCCGTAAGGAACAGTTTACGCAGTTTGTCTCTTGAAAGTGAGAGATAAAATTTCGTCAACTTACGGTCTGGTGTCGCCATACAAGCTCTACTTTGCCGACAGCTGCTCAACGTCGCCCATATCTGCTCATGGCGTCTATGGGTATATTGCTTTCCGAGTTCGTTCGAGAGGGCGACCGAAGGCGTGATTGCCGGTTCGGGTCCCAGAAGGGCATGCGCGCGGCTCGCTTCGCCATCTCATCTGCCCTCTCCTTTCTTTCGTTGCCACTGTGTCCTTTGATCCAACAAAGTTCCACACTATTTCTCTGCGTTACATACCTTAGCGTTTGTCTGCACTCCCAAACCAGCCCAGATCGAACCATACAGCTGTCCAGGGCTAGTAGTGCAGACTTGCTGTCAGTAAGTATGCGTATTGATTTGTTGCCGATTGCACGTTTAGCAACGATTCTAGCTCCCAGCATTATTCCCATCAGTTCTGTTTGTAAGACAGACGTGTAGGTGCCGAGAGGTACACTGATTTGTGCGTTCAGTTGTTCGGAGTAGATGCCGGCTCCTGAACCACTGTCTGTTTTGGCACCATCGACATAGATATCGATGGCGGCTCTTCCTTCTGAATTATCATTCACTGATATTCTATATATCTCTCATATATTAATTTTGTGCCCATTCGGTCACAACCCATCCTTAACAGGGGTATTCTGTTGAACGCCTCCGTTAAGATTCGAGTGTGCTTCGTTGTGCGGCCTTGCTTGTTCCATACTCCCAGAGAGTGAAGTCTTAGAGACATCCTCATTGCCGCTTCCTCTGTGTAAAGGTTAAGAGGTGCTAAGCAGAGAAGAGTCTCCAGAGCCGCTGTGAGAGTGCTTCGCATTGCTCCTGTAACACTGAGACACGCCATTCTCTGAACGTGTTCAAGTTGCAGGGCTGTTGTTTTTTTGCCTGGCTCTGGGCCACCAAACTAAAGCTCCATAGCACAGCATCGGTCTGACTATTGCCGTGTAGATCCAGAGGGCGATCTTGGGATTTAAACCCCACGACCTTCCCACCACCCTACGACATTGCCAAAGAGTCGAGCGTGCTTTTTCCAATTCAGTCGTCAGTCCAATACAACTCCCAGGTATTTGATTTCGTCCGAAATTTGGAGTGTTAAATATTTTTGGCATCTGTAGTGTGCCAATTTTCCTTTTCCTAGTGAACAGGATTAGTTTCGTCTTCTCTTCATTAACGGAGAGGGTATACTTGCTGCACCATTCCTCGACTATTTTTACTGCAGCTTGCATTATTTCACATAATGTATCTGCGTTTTTCCTGTTAGCAGAATGACTAGATCGTCCGCGTATCCAATTGTGTGGTAGCCAAGATCATTGAGGCGTCGTATCAGACTGTCAACGACAGTATCCCACAGTACAGGAGAGAGAACTCCTCCCTGAGGATATCCCCTGCCTACAACAGCCTCGATCTCAGTGCCACCTAGGGTGGGGTCCTCGTCGTGCTCTCCTAGGGCTAGTTCTATGCTTTTGAAGGCCGTTTTATCAAACGCTCCTTCAATATCCAAAAACATTCCTAAGGTGAAGAGTTTGTTCTCCATCGCCCACTCTATACGGTTTACAACTGTGTGTAGGACCGTATCGGTGGATCTTCCTTGGATGTAGGCATGTTGGTTCGGATGTAGAGGTTGCTTGCACAAAGCAGTCTCCCGAATCTCTTTTTCGCTTAGTCTTTCTAGCGTTTTCAGCAAGAATGATGTTAAGCTAATTGGTCTGTAGGATTTAGCCAAGGTGTAATCTTGTCGTCCTGGCTTAGGTATAAAGATAACCTTTACTTTTCGCCATGCATTCGGTATGTAGCTGAAAGACAGACACGCCCGAAGCATTGGCATCAAAATAGGGCGTAGTCTGCTCATTCCCCTCTGCAGGAGGGCAGGATAAATACCTTCAACTCGCGGAGAATTATATGGGGAAAAGCTGCCCACTGCCCACTTCAGCCTTGCCTCCGTGACTACCTTTGCCGCCAGCGCCCAGTCCTTCGGAGAATGTTAAGTACCGGCTACATCCCTTTTGGAATGGGGGATAGTCCTTGTGCTGCCTGGAAACATGGTCTGCAGCAAAAGTTCTGCGGACTCTTCTAAGGTAGCTGTAAAGGTGCCATCTTCTTTCTTAGGAAACCTAGTTGATGTGTGTGGTCCTTCGAGAGAACTCTCTTCAGCCTGCGGCCGAAGCAGTAGACGTTATGTCGCTGCAGAGGGATCTCCACGTTTCCCGTTTCCTCTTTCTTAATTCTTTCTTAAACTCTTCTCGGTGCTCTTTATAGACTTCCCAGTCTTCAGTTTTCTTAGTGTTTTTTGCTCTATTGAAAAGTTTTCTTAGCTCCGATTGAAGTAGGCTGAACCTTCGGTTCCACCATGGTGTACCTTTGCCCAGACCTTCCTTCTTTAGGGGCAACTTTTCTCATACGGTGACATTAGAGAGTCGTTGATAATGGTCAAGGTTTTCTCTATGTCTTCTGTCGATTTGTATTCTGTTGATATAGACTGCACGGAGGTCCCCAGTCTGTTCTTCGTTGTATAAAGCCCAGTTCGTCAGCCTAGGGTTCATGTACGTCTTTGTCTCCATGTCTATACATTTTAATGTATACATAATCCATCTATGGTCTGACACATCCCATTATATATTGTAAGATATCCCATGTAGACAGTGTAATATCTATTACTGACTGACTACACGATTTTACGAAAGTTGGTTCGCAGCCTCGGTTGAGAATCTCTAGATTTGTTGATAAAAGATATTCGGTTAGTGTTCTTCCTCTATCATTAGTGTCTTTGCTCCCCCACAGCAGACAGTGGGCATTTGCATCGGTATCGATGATGAGGTTTATATTTCCGGTATCACAGCGTTTCACCAAGTTCGCCATTTCCCATGTTGGACATGGTTTTTGTGCTCCCTGTGGTAAGTACACGGATGCTATTACCAGTTGTTCTTCGCCTCTTCCTATGTTACTTAACATTTACCGCAGTCACATCCCTGGAGCTGACCTGAGTTAGGAGGACGGCTTTAATTTTCCTGGGAATGTAGATGCATGTCCTTGGAGATTCTATTGTGGTACCTGAAACAACCGTGCCATTTAAATTGCTCAACCCTGCGATCCTGGATTTTCCTATCCATGGTTCTTGGATTATTGCTATCGTGTTCTGCATCTTGTCTATACGACGACACAAAACAGCCGTCGCCATGCGACAATGCTGCAGGTTAATCTGAATGAAATTTATCTGCTGCAGCACCATCTCTGCAACCAAAATCCCATACACGACGCATATGTCTCAGGCGGGCCCGCCCCCACTGGTAGAGGCTTCATCCCCTGGGGTTTCTACCTCTTCCATAGGGGCCTGTCCTTCCTGAGCCGACGCCTAGTTCTCCTTGGGTTTCAGGTTGAAAGAGGACAGCATATAGTTGATTCTGCCCTCTCTCTCCCTGATTATTTTGGCCTCATCCATTGCAAGACCAAACACAAAGAGGTTGCTTGCAGAGGCAGCCTCGGGTTTGGCCTCTTGATGAAAAAGAAGCCATTTTTTAACGTGGGCCCATTGGTTCTGACCCTCCAGGCGGCGAACTACGACCTCTGCATTGACCGGTGGTCCCGGAATCCACACGGTCAGGTCAGGTCAGGTCAGGTGGGGATGATTAGACAAATTTTGGTTAGCGTTTTACCATCTACATGATATACCTATTATAAATACAAAATTTGACGATAATCGGCCCAATACTTTCGGAAATTATCTGTCTAATAAAAATCCGGGACGGCAGACAGACGGACAGACGGACACACGAACAGACAGACAGACAGACGGAAACGGGAGACCTATTTCTTCGTCCTCTCGTGGTCAATAGGTAGAGAAAATTAAAAAGTAGAGATTCGCCCGACGGACTCGATTACAGTACTTCCCTTGCTTACGCTCGGGAAGTAAAAAGCGTGCAATATTTTATATTAATTGCCAGTGCAGTGATTTAATTGGCCCCGAAAGTAGACAGTAGACGAAGATTATACTTATTTGATCTGGATTTTTTTTTTATTGTTGCGGTTATTCTAGACAAACAGATGGGCATGGTATGATCATGCGAATCCGTGGTAGGGGTAAGTAATAAATGATTTTGGTGTCTTGATCATTTGAAGGTGATCCCGGGGCTGAGCATTTTGTTTACTAACCCTTATACTGTAAACAAAGTGAGTAGACATTATATAAAATCTAATGATACAGAGTAAAACGATATTGCGCATGTGGAGGCAGATTTTCTGCAGCGACAAGTAGAAAATAAGCCATGAGCGAAAGATTACACAGGTGTTTCCGGTTTGATTATGTCAACTTTATAACAAGAAAACTGTTTGAGGTCATGCGTTTGCTGCTGAAAGGAAGCTGTAAAAAGAGCTAATACTAATCAGCACGTCGTTTTGATGATGTAAGTTTTACGACTTTACAGGAAAAGGGTCTAAGAACAAAAGGCTAGGACTCCTTACGAGGGGGAAACTTCGTTCTATAATGCTTTAATAATGTTACGAATGGTGATGAAAATTGTATCTAATAATTTTTTAAATAGATAATTTGACCATATTTTAATTTACCACTTGGTGTTGGGTACATGCAATCGATCGGACGTGTAATTAATCCAAAGTTTTCTTTATTTTATCCGTATCGTATTATAAAAAAACTCAAAAATTGTTCGGAATGAATCTCACAAATGTGGCTAATTTTTTATTATTTTAAATCTATTTGTCTAAGTCGAATTATTGTTTTTGTAAGTGAATGTTACAGTGACATATCACATAAGGATTTTTGATACACCATGTATATTTGTGGTTTGGATAATTTAAAATAAACTTCTTCTTTTGCACCTTAAATGGTTGATCGAAAAGTCCACAAAATAAAAGACGACCTTTCGGTTGAAAATAGGTTAACTTTTTATTAAACACACTCTATTTTTAAATAAAACTAGAAAACAAGGAACAAAACAAAAATTCACCGAGTACGGCTACAAATTAAAATTTTTAAATAAACTGAAACAACACAACGTATTATTTAGTAAAGCAAAAAAAAAAAAAATTATAGAAAATTTGTGCGCTGAAAAGGAACGAAGCCATCACTATAAAATTTAGGGCAAATTTACCATTATAGTTCTGTTACTTGACCAGTAAAAAACAAAGACTTGTTAAAGATTGACGAAAGTAGATTTGACTAAAACAGTGTTGTCAAATATCCGCGTGAACTTGAACAACACGTGTACTTCGTTCTTCCTCGTACGATGTTAACGATTTCCCATATCGCATACAATTACATATTACAATCATGTACAATATTCTAATAATATTATCGATCAACTCTTTGAGGTGAACCATAGGTTCGCAAACTTCAACTAGAACACCCAGCCGTAGATCTAAAAACCAAGGAAACCGTCATTACCTGTGAGATTGTATTCTACCTGTGGTAACTTAGATCTAAGGTTGTTATTCATCCGAATTTCCAACCTTTTTTTTTGCAAATTGCATTAACAATTCTAATCAAAACTATTATTTATTATTATCAAAACGCTATTCTGTCTTCGTGCACATCCATCCCGGTCGTTGCCTTTAATAAATTGATAATTTAATGCAAAAAAAGAAACAATTAAACACAATTAACAAATTCTTTGTTTGTTACGGTTTTTTAGAAAAGTAAGGCGACATGTGTTTCGACAGTCGTTACTAAGAACTTGACCCATAATGGATTGCTAAGACAAATTAAAGAATAAGTGACTACTCAAGGATCATGTCTGATCCACTTCTTACAGTCTGTTTTCTTCACTCGCTGCGTACGATGAGGTGTTCCATTGAGGTGGGTGGGTTCAAATTCGGACCATCTAATCTCCTAATAATCATGCCATGACTGAGAAAAACGACTGAGAAAATATAGGTTTTTGATTTTTGTGAAAACTTGGTTCTATGCATGCACATATCCCGACGTACTTAATGGTATATCTTCCAAAAAGAGGCCAAAGATTGAAAATCTAAAAGATAAAATACATTGAATTCACGATTACATAATGTAATAACGAACTTACCCTTGATTTCGAACTACGGTTTAGTTTTTGATTTTTATCGAATCAGCACTGAGACAACCGTTTATAGATTTGAGGTGATAAAGGGTGAATCTTGTAGTTCGTTCATCGAAAAGAAGCGTGGAGTAAATTGATTTTGATGTTTTATTTCAATGTTACGATTTGACAACTGGGGCTAAATAGACTTTCTGAAATTTCATTTCCAAGGATGAAGCCTTTTAGATATTGCAGATTAAAGTAAAAGTTCTTACCTTTACACATGAGAAAGATTTGTTACCCAGGTCAAACCAAATTATCCTGTTTATAACTTCAACATTTTTAAATAATTTCCTTTTTACGATGTTCAGTTGTACACGACAAGATAATTTCAAAAACGTTTTAATAGTGGACGAATTTCCTGCTGGCGATGTGGATGCAGGAATTGGTGAAAAATCTTCAGTGGAAAGACCGAAGACATGCGACCTTCTTCTGGAAACTCCACGTTCTTGTGGTGTAAGTTGCTTTTTCCACATAGACGTCAGTAGTTTTTCGATTTGTGTTCTTAAATTTTGTGATTTGGCAGTTGGGCTAAGTAAACCTGTTTCTGAAAAGTTATTTAAAAGTGAGAAATTTGTTAGACGTTATACTCACTTTTGTGTATAAGAAAAACTTTTTAGCCAGGACACACAAAAAATCTCCAGTGGAATAACAAAATAGATTAAAGTGTCGTTATATTCAAACAAAGCGATGGAAACATGAAATCACCTTCAGAAAAACCACCCAGATGCTTGAAGTTAGCGTGAAGCATATTTCTTGGATGGAGTTGAGAAGATTCTTTGCGCTTATTTGGTCATTGAGGCTGAAGACGCTTTCCTAAGGACATTGTAGAAAGTATTAACACTGTGGATAAAAATGGTGAACTTACCTTAAGTAATGAGGGTTTTCCTTGGAATGTTCACAATACTAAAAGCCCATGAAATTCAGATTAGGAATAGGAAGACCTGATTTACAAAATTTAACCTATTTTATAGGCAGAAGGCTGTATTTACACAGAAAGTTGCGTATTAATTAAACATGAAGTAACCTCAAAATTACCTACGTTAACTCTTAGAAAATTATCTATTAGTAGTTTCAATTCTGATGTAACTTTGAGGTATTTAAAAAGTTGGAAAAATCACTATTAAGTACAAAATTTAGTACAAATATGTACATTATTATTATATAAATCTAAGTAAATGAAATGAAATAAATTAAGATATAGAACTGAAATTTTAGACCCGTTTCCCAACCAGGCAGATGACGGGGAACTAGAGAATAGATTCATTCTACAACGACCTATTCTTGACAAACAGATTAACATCTAAGCAGTCACTGCCGGTGATGTGGCTGTAGACATTCTTGTGAAAAGTTTTTACAGAAATAAAAGTGTCTTTATATATGCTTATGGAAGCGTGCTAATTACTTTGGCAAACACAACCGGAATGTGAAAATTGGAAAAATTAAGATAGAGTAATTAGACGTCATACTATTAAAGACTGATAACTTCCTAGTAACAAGCTACACTTGATGTTTAGTATTGTCATGACATGATTAACAAGTCCATTTTTTCGATGATGGTTTTAGTTTTTTTTTAATGAGTAAGATGGGAGAAATTTTTTCGATCATTCATGTAAAGAAGTTTAGATTTTTCTAAGAATATTGCACAAAGTTTTACCACTGTGGTGAGAAATGGAGAACTAGCGTTACTGTACAAAGTCTTGACGTCAAAAACCCAACCACCAAATCTAGAATATATAATACTAGCGGAACCCGGCAGACGTTGTCCTGCTTGTGTATATATTTACTTTGTATATATGTGGATATAAATGTATGGTCTGGAGCGCAGAATGCGTTGTAGAAAACTGAATAATAAGATAACTCATATTGATGCTATTCCATTTATTTTCATTAGTATACACAATGTACACATTTTTGTATTAGTAATTCACGTGAATGAACAAAATTTTTGACTATTGTATTCGCTGTATAACTGAAACAACTTGAACACATTTTAATCAATACTAACATCTATTGTAACGCTAGTGGGTAAACAATATTTTTGGTTTTTCGATTTGGTGTATAGACGTACAGAGTTTTTGGAGTTCCTACTCTGGAGCAATCAACATACAGTTGACCATGCGAAAAACATGGATTTCCTAAATTTAATCCGGCAACGCGCAGAGACTGCCCTTGGGTTTTGTTGATTGTCATCGCGAAAGCAAGACGCACAGGAAACTGTAGTCGTTTGAATGTAAAGGGCAAATCAGTAGGAACCATTGGAATGCGCGGAATCAGTTTGATTTTTTGGATGGCATTTTCAATAATCTCTAGTAATTCACTCTTTGTTATTACTGAGGATTGTAGACAGTGAACATCACTAATTATTTTCTTTTGCGGTCAATACGATTTTTGTTGTAATACCAACGAAAACAATGTTGTCATTGGTGCCGCCATATATCTAATACTTGCTAACTCTTCAGAAGTAACATAGAAACGGTGTTCACGGACAAAGGGAGACGGAAGATATTGTTTTCTGTCTAGAAAAGTACCGAGGGTATGTGCGCACGTACACAAAATAGAAGCGAACGTATGAAATGTCAAAACACATCTAGTCACGTTATCGACTAAAAATCAAGCAAGTACGAGTATATGAGCAGTACTGTTTGGTACTATAGAGAGACAAAGAGGTCCGATATATTGCTCTGCCGTTGTGTTTTCGGACTCTTTTGAGGCCTGATAGCAATATAGTAGTATTAGATATATGGGTGCCGCTGATTCTCTAAGTTCATAATACTTTAACAGAGCGGTTGATGTGCTGCAGTGCCATCTAGTGGCAATTTACAGCAAAATCGATAGCGCGAAAATATTCTCCATGGTCAAATACCAACGTATATCAATTTTCATGAGGATCGGTTGATTGGTACAGAAGTTGATGTGTTGCAGCGCCATCTAGTGACGAGTTACAGCAAAGCGGATACCACAAAAACCTTCTCCATGAAAAACCACTTACATGTGCCAAATTTCATGGTGATCGGTCAAACGATTTCGGAGTCTATCGATCACAGATATATATATATACCAACATCCATTTTTATATACAGGGTTAGTCACGAGAGAATTACTTCTGAAAATTATTTTTACGCAACCCAAAATACTAATACCCTTTACCACTTGATATTATCTAAATTTAAAATGAAATGCCTAATCCATGATTGCTTTGACTTTGGCAGTGTCACCTTGACGTTAATTAATTTTTAACAGTTTTTTTTCATCGTTGACTCGTCTCTAGAGCCCATTAGATCGACGACATACAGTCAGATCAATCTGGGCTATACTGAAGCCGTAAGTGCTCTACCAATGTTGTTCGCCGCTAATGTGCATGTGTTAATTCGCCATCTCTGCGTCACCTAGAGCCTCTTCGAAGTGCAAATCTGCAACCTCTGGACTTCTTCGGCCATCCATTTACAAAAAAGCCGTAGCATCCCCTCATTTTCAACAGATTAATAGTTAAATTATTTACTTACTTGTTTGAGTTTGTGTTGTAACCTTTTAATAAAATGCCGTAAAAGGAATTTTTAGAAATAATTTTCTGGTGATTAATCGGTTGCAAAAGATCAAGAGGCACACTGACAAATTTATTAGCGGCGCCGGAGGAGATTTCCGACTGGCTGCGGTACCACCATGGACACTCGCGTAACCTCCTTTTCCACAATTGTCAAAATGAGATTGTCAAACTCAAAGCAATCATGGATTAAGCATTTCATTTTAAATTCAGTTAGTATTAAATGGTACATGGTATTCGTATTTTGGGTTGCGTAAAAATAATTTTCAGAAGTAATTCTCTCGTGACTAACCCTGTATATAGAAGATACAAGAAAATGTTACTATTTTTGAAGATCAGATGAAAGAAAAAATCAATATGATAATAATATTAGAGTCGTCAAATTAACTAACAAGCTTATAACTTAAATGTAGCCATCGACAGTAGCTAAAATTACTACTGTCCTCCATAGGAGTAAAGGCTGATGATGAATGTATATTCAACAAGTGTACCCATATATACGCAAACTTTTGATTTGATTACGAAGTCAAAGAAAGAGAGAAAATTGTGGTAATAACCTCTGCATCGTATTTGTCCCGAAAGGTAACTACCAACATATTAACACACGGATGTTCAGAGTAGGGGAGACTGGGGAGAGTTGATACGCAGGCAGGTTTTATACTCTTTTAAATTACGCGGTCCTCTATCAATTTCTGGGGCTTGGAGTTAGGTACATTCAATGGAAAATTTAATGCCGAGTAAGCTAGATTTAAAGATTGATTTCGGGGTTTTATGTCCCGTAATCATGAGTTGTCTTTAGGAATTCTGGAGGCTACAAGTCTAGTCAGATGTATTGCCTTTAATGCTGACAATGTCCAATTATTTCTTTCAAAATCTGCTCACAGTGTTAGAGCGTGAAGGTTTTGGGTCAGAATCTATCTAGATCCGCGCATCAAACAACTGAAGAGAAATAACTCAATACAAAAGTAAATGTTTCTTCAATAAACACATTACTAATTTACCTAAACGTACAGTTGTTTCTTACCTAAAAACGACGTCTTCACATTAATCAGAGATAATAATTTTGATTCCGTGCTAATGTATTAAAAATCGTGGTTTTGATTTTATTTTGAACATGCATGTCGATGCCGTTGTCTATAAGTAATTTTATTATCATTCTAGTATCTCTTCTCGAACATAAGGCATAATGCAAAGCGTTTTTGTTGTTTTGATCCAGAATTTTCATTACAGCACCAAAATCTAACAACGTTTCTACATTTTTATAAACACCTTGTAGACATGCAAGTTGTAAAGCGGTTGTTCCAGTTCCATTCTGTGCATTTACGTCGATGCCTTTCTCAATCAATTTCGTTATTATATACTGATTGATTTCCTGTGATTCTGAAGCATAATGCAACAAGTTGTTGTCCTGTTTGTCCATCATGTTAATCGAAGCGCCGAACTGTAACAAAATTTCTGCATTTTCATAAACACCCTGTCGACATGCAAGTTGTAAAGCGGTCGCTCCACAATGATTTTGTGAATCTATGTCGATGCCATGCTCAGTCAATAATTTTATTAATTTTCGGTTGTCTTTCTGTGATTCTGATGCATAATGCAAGGTGTTTTTGTCGTCTTTATCCGTAGTGTTAATAAAAGCTCCGAAATCTAACAATAATTTAGCATTTTCATAAACACCTTTTCGACATGCAAGATGTAAGGCAGTGGCACCATTTTGATTTCGTAGATTTACGTTAATGCCGTTCTCAATCAATAAATTTAGTATATCCCGATTGTCGTTGTGCGAATCTGAAGCCAAGTGCAACGCGTTATTCCCCATTTTGTTAGTAATGTTAATCGAAGCGCCTAAATCTAACAATATCACTACATTTTCATAAATACCCTTTAGACAAGCCAGTTGTAAAGCGGTCGTTCCATTCTGACTTTGTGCGTCTACGTCAAAACCTTTTTCAATCAACAATTCTATTGTGTCTCGATTGACTTTCAAGGATTCTGAAGCATAATGCAATGCGTTCCTGTTGCCGTTGTCCGTAGTATTAATAGAAGCTCCGACTTCTAACAATAATTTTGCATTTTGACAATCACCATTACGACATGCGCGTTGTAAAGGAGTCGTGCCATTTTCATTTTGTGAATTTACGTCGGCGCCTTTGTCAATCAGTAATGCTATTATATCTCGATTGTTTTTGCGTGAGTCCAATGCATTATGCAACTCGTTATCTTTCTGATTGTCCATAATGTTAATCCAAACTCCGGAATCTAGCAATTGTTCTGCATTTTTATAAACACCCAGTACACATGCAGCATGTAAGGCGGTATTTCCATTTTTACATTGTGCATTGACGTCGATGCCTTTTCCAATCAATAATTCTATTATATCTTGGTTATCTTTATGGAAATATGATGCATAATGCAACGGATTCTCGCTTTTCTTATTCGCAATGTTAATCGAAGCACCGGAATTGAACAACATTTCTGCATTTACATAAACACCTTTTAGACATGCAAGTTGTAAAGCGGTTTTTCCATTTCCATCTTGTACATTTACGTCAATGCCATTTTCAATCAATAATTTTATCACATCTCGATTGTCTTTCCACCATTGCGATGCATAATGCAACGCGTTCATTCTGTCCTTGTCCACAATGTTAATCGAAGCACCGGAACTTAACAATTTTTTTGCAATTTCGTAATCACCGTTTTTACACGCCAGTTGTAAAGCGGTGTTTCCATTTCCATCTTGTACATTTATGTCAATGCCATTCTCAATCAATAATTTTATTACATCTCCATTGTCTTTCCACCATTGCGATGCATAATGCAACGCGTTCATTCTGTCCTTGTCCACAATGTTAATCGAAGCACCGGAACTTAACAATTTTTTTGCAATTTCGTAATCACCGTTGTTACACGCCAGTTGTAAAGCGGTTTTTCCATTTCCATCTTGTACATTTACGTCAATGCCTTTCTCAATCAACAATTTTATTAAATCTCGATTGACTTTCCATGTTTTAGACGCATAATGCAACGCGTTCATTTTGTCCTTGTCCACAATGTTAATCGAAGCGCCGGAATTTAACAACATTTTTGCATTTTCATAAACACCGCTTTTACACGCCAGTTGTAAAGCGGTTTTTCCATTTCGATCTTGTACATTTACGTCAATGCCTTTCTCAATCAATAATTTTATTATATTTCGATTGTCTTTCCATGATTTCGACGCATAATGCAAGGCGTTCATTTTGTCCTTGTCCACAATGTTAAGCGAAGCACCGGAATTGAACAACATTTCTGCATTTACATAAACACCTTTTAGACATGCAAGTTGTAAAGCGGTTTTTTCCATTTCCATCTTGTACATTTACGTCAATGCCTTTCTCAATCAATAATTTTATTACATCTCGATTGTCTTTCTCCAATTGCGATGCATAATGCAACGCGTTCATTTTGTCCTTGTCCACATTGTTAATTGAAGCACCGGAACTTAACAATTTTTTTGCAATTTCGTAATCATCGTTTTTACACGCCAGTTGTAAAGCGGTTTTTCCATTTCCACCTTGTACATTTACGTCAATGCCTTTCTCAATCAATAATTTTATTACATCTCGATTGTCTTTCCACCATTGCGATGCATAATGCAACGCGTTCATTCTGTCCTTGTCCACCATGTTAATCGAAGCACCGGAACTTAACAATATTTTTGCAATTTCGTAATCACCGTTTTTACACGCCAGTTGTAAAACGGTGTTTCCATTTCCATCTTGTACATTTACGTCAATGCCATTCTCAATCAATAATTTTATTACATCTCCATTGTCTTTCCACCATTGCAATGCATAATGCAACGCGTTCATTCTGTCCTTGTCCACAATGTTAATCGAAGCACCGGAACTTAACAATCTTTTTGCAATTTCGTAATGACCTTTTTTACACGCCAGTTGTAAAGCGGTTTTTCCATTTCCATCTTGTACATTTACGTCAATGCCTTTCTCAATCAATAATTTTATTACATCTCGATTGACTTTCCATGTTTTCGACGCATAATGCAACGCGTTCATTTTGTCGTTGTTCACAATGTTAATCGAAGCGCCGAAATTTAACAACACTTTTGTATTTTCATAAACACCGCTTTTACACGCCAGTTGTAAAGCGGTTTTTCCATTTCCATCTTGTACATTTACGTCAATGCCATTCTCAATCAATAATTTTATTACATCTCGATTGTCGTTCCACGATTGCGATGCATAATGCAACGCGTTCATTTTGTCCTTGTCCACAATGTTAAGCGAAGCACCGGAACTTAACAATTTTTTTGCAATTTCGTAATCACCGTTTTTACACGCCAGTTGTAAAGCGGTTCTTCCATTTCCATCCTGTACATTTACGTCAATGCCATTCTCAATCAATAATTTTATTAGATCTCGATTGTCTTCCCATGATTCCAACGCATAATGCAACGCGTTCATTTTGTCCTTGTCCACAATGTTAATCGAAGCACCGGAACTTAACAATTTTTTTGCAATTTCGTAATCACCGTTTTTACACGCCAGTTGTAAAGCGGTTCTTCCATTTTCATCTTGTACATTTAGGTGAATGCCTTTCTCAATCAATAATTTTATTACATCTCGATTGTCTTGCCATGATTTCGACGCATAATGCAACGCGTTCATTTTGCCCTTGTCCACAATGTTAATCGAAGCACCGGAACTTAACAATTTTTTTGCAATTTCGTAATCACCGTGTAGACATGCAAGTTGTAAAGTGGTTGTTCCATTTTCACCTTGTAAATTAAGGTCAATAACTTTCTCAGTCAATAATTTTATAACATTTCGATTGTATTTCCATGATTCCGGCGAATAATACAATATGTTGATTTTTTCGTTGTGCTGAATGTTAATCGAAGTATCGTAATTTGACAACATTTCTGCATTTTCATAAACAGCGTTTTTACACGCTAGTTGTAAAGCGGTTGTTCCGTTTCCATCTTGTACATTTACGTCAATGCCTTTCTCAATCAATAATTGTATTGCATCTCGATTGTCTTCCCATAATTCCAACGCATAATGCAACGCGTTCATTTTGTCCTTGTCCACAATGTTAATCGATGCGCCGGAATTTAACAACATTTCTGCATTTTCATAAACACCGTTTAGACATGCAAGTTGTAAAGCGGTTTTTCCATTTTCGTCTTGTACATTTACGTCAATGCCTTTCTCAATCAATAATTTTATTACATCTCGATTATCTTGCCATGATCCCGACGCATAATGCAACGCGTTCATTTTGTCCTTGTCCACCATGTTAATCGAAGCGCCGGAATTTAACAACACTTCTGCATTTTCATAAGCCTCGCTTTGACACGCCAGTTGTAAAGCGGTTCTTCCATTTCCATCTTGTATATTTACGTCAATGCCTTTCTCAATCAATAATTTTATTGCATCTCGATTATCTTGCCATGATTCCGACGCATAATGCAACGCGTTCATTTTGTCCTTGTCCACCATGTTAATCGAAGCGCCGAAATTTAACAACACTTCTGTTTTTTCATAAACACCGCTTTTACACGCCAGTTGTAAAGCGGTTTTTCCATTTCTATCTTGTACATTTACGTCAATGCCTTTCTCAATCAATAATTTTATTACCTCCGATTGTCTTCCCATGATTCCGACGCATAATGCAACGCGTTCATTTTGTCCTTGTCCACAATGTTAATCGAAGCACCGGAACTTAACAATTTTTTTGCAATTTCGTAATGACCGTTTTTACATGCCAGTTGTAAAGCGGTTTTTCCATTTCCATCTTGTACATTTACGTCAATGCCTTTCTCAATCAATAATTTTATTACATCTCGATTGTCTTTCCACGATTGCGATGCATAATGCAACGCGTTCATTTTGTCCTTGTCCACAATGTTAATCGAAGCACCGGAACTTAACAATTTTTTTGCAATTTCGTAATCACCGTTTTTACACGCCAGTTGTAAAGCGGTTCTTCCATTTTCATCTTGTACATTTAGGTCAATGCCTTTCTCAATCAATAATTTTATTACATCTCGATTGTCTTGCCATGATTTCGACGCATAATGCAACGAGTTCATTTTGTCCTTGTCCACCATGTTAATCGAAGCGCCGAAATTTAACAACACTTCTGTATTTTTCATAAACACCGCTTTTACACGCCATTTGTAAAGCGGTTTTTCCATTTCCATCTTGTACATTTACGTCAATGCCTTTCTCAATCAATAATTTTATTACATCTCGATTGTCTTGCAATGATTCCGACGCATAATGCAACGCGTTCCTTTTGTTCCACGTCAGCAATATTAATCGAAGCGCCGGAATTTAACAATATCTTTGTAATTGCGTAATCACCTTTTTGAGACGCCAAATGTAAGGCTGTCATTTTATCTTTCACTTGTGCATTTATATCAAAACCCTTTTTTATAAGTAACTGAACTGTTCTTTCGTAGGCGTCTAGGAATTGGAAATTGTTATTAGGTGTGTCAATTTTATCTTTGGGGCCAATTATTGCTATTGCCAAGAGATTGCCAGATATTTGGTTTTTATGTAGATTTCTTCTGACGAGACTTGGATTTTTTTCAATAACTCCAGAAAGTATGTTAGGGTAACCCATCTGTGCTGCGTAGTATGCTAAAGTGTCTTCCCTATAATATTTAAAAACTTCTTCTTGGATGTTCTGAACATCAACAGTTTTCTTTCCAAAATTAGTTCGATTGGATACAGACACTGTGCTTCAAGGCAGTAATTTAACCAAGTGAAAATTGAAAATAATCACTGTTGCGCTAACCTGAATTACGTCGTTCTGTTTTGTGTACGAGAATTTTTGCCATATGCACAAACCAATCATATTCTTGACTAAGTTTACCATAGCTGTAAATTCGATGTGAGAAAGAGGATATTTCATTCCATACGAACATATGAGCTCCCATGGTGTTCGACCGCCTTGATCTGCCATGTTTATTTCATGTTTTATTTGCGAATTGTTCTAAATTTTTATAAACGATAGATAAATGCAAAGGATTGGTTTTCTGCCAACATTACGTCAAACATGAGCCGTAAATTTTCGTATCTACTTTAAATATTACGTCTTTCAACAAAGCCGCTTTTTCTTTGTTCTTTTTCAGCCAGGCACACGCAAAGTATTCCGCATAAGTTTGATGCTCAAACACAGCCTCACCGCTTTCGTTTATTTTCTTGATGATTCCATTCACGTCAAGCTTTCCTTAAAACAGGCTTATAACATCTTTTAGTTCCTCTAAGTTCACATTTAGTTTCGTTAAAGTCTTCAGTCTCTAGACATGCTTTTAAAGCAATAACTTCGTATTGTTGCAACGATGCTTTTGATGTTGCCAAACATTGTGTTTTCTCCCTGCCCGCTATTTTTTCATAATTAGACCTTATTTTTCCCTCGAAAAACAACTTATACATTTGTGTTAAAACAAAAATATCTTGATCTTCGATTTTCTTGTAAGCGTCGTCGTTGTTGGAGAAACATTTCTGCGATTATGTGTAACTGCAACGGGATTCCTAAGAGACGTTGGCTATTGTTAAGGTCCACGCTAGCAAATACTGCTTTTAAGATTTTTTACTACTTATTTTCTCCGTATTTTTCTTTCAATCTTTTACGCATGTACTCTTCTTGCTGTCTTTACTTAATTGTTGTATCTCTACTGAACACCGTATTTAATGTGTCTGAGACTTTTTGACGTAAATTTTCTCTTGACGAAATCCATACGTTGATACCATTTGATTTTTTAGCAAAATTTAAAACACAGTCGATGCAACTACTTTCCATTTCGTCTAATCCGTCAGAAATAAATACAACTTTTTATTTCTAAGCAAAATATTCTTAATTTGTCCTTCTACAATTTTTCTTTTCCTTCTGTATTTCTTACAAAATAATTCCACATTGCTGTTGAATCTGGCCTTTTTTTTCAAAAATGAATTACAATTTATCAGATCAACGTAAGTTGCCCAATAATGTGAAGGGACAATTGTTATAAAGAACTTTGATTAATGTCGATTTGCCCATTCCGGGTGGAGCACAAACAGCAGTTAAGTGGGTTATCGAGATAATGTAAAACATCCGCTTCTGGTATATTTTTGGACTCATGTATAATATCAGCGGTAGTTCGTTTCCTTTTATTAAAAGTAAGGCACAAGATTCTTTATCAAATACTTGGAAAGATATGCGTTTGATTTTTTGGATTTTTCACAAACCTGAAGAAATTCAGCATGTGTTAATTTGCTTTCTGTGGAAAGTATAATTACGTTGTCTTTGACAACATATTCTGGGCTAAAGTAAACAGAACTTTCAACAAAATTATGTTTTTTATGTGTTAATGTTAGATCTTTAAATGTTGAGTCGCAATTAATTATTACCACTGCTTGATTTTTCTGTGATTCATAAATGGTAAAAATTTTCTCTGTCTTTACGAAAGTGGTAGATACATATCTTGGTATGTGTAATTCGGGAACTCTTCTCTTTCATTTCCTATTATGTAGTGTGCTTGAGACATTTCAATAGTTCACCAACCCCAATATGCTTAGCAATTTCCCTGTCAATGTTATAAATTTTTCCAAACAAACTGGTTTCTCTTCCTTGTAAAGAAATTTGGAAATTCCGCAAAATGTCGCATAATATGCTTCGTTGCCGGCCTTGTTCCCCAGTCAGATAAATCTTCGAAAACTTCCATCTCATCGAACTCACCTTTCGTAACGTTTCCACCAAGATAATTGTTTCTTTCAACACTTTTATTCATTATTTCATCACACATTGGACTGTTGTTTTATTCGAATCGTCTACTTTTACAATCAAAGGAACTTTATCTAAAAACCATGCACTCTTTTCTTGTTCCCTTTCTTTATTCCAAATTTTTCTTGGTTTTCATAAATTCATCATTGGATGTTTAGATCCGGCCATATATTTTCGATAACGTTTTCTTCACTACTTTTCACAATCGTCAATGAGTAATTCATTATTGCTTCTTGAGGATTTTCTGTTTTTGATTTTGTTTGCGTTGCTTAAATTTTTCATGTAAGGTGAGACAGCTAATTCAGTTAATTTCGCAATAACGTCATCTTTACTCAAAACAAAGCTTTCGACCACCATTCGCTCATAAAATGCATAAAAGAATCGTAAATGTTACATTGTACATCTCGTACAACATTTTTTCTACTACCATCTTAGTATTATTGTATGTTATTTTGTTCTGTAAAAAAATAAAACCTCTGAGTTTTATCTTCTAGCCTTTGCTAGAAATTGAAAAATACTTAACGAATTTCTTCGTTCAACGTTAAGAAGCAAATCTTCATATTCAATATTATCGCATACTTCTAGTTAATATTTGCCGCTATTTCGGTATTTGCTTAATATATGTAGAAGAATTTGTGTAGACGATGCAAACAACATCATCCATGATATTAAGAGATGATAGAGAATAAAATATTTTTGAACGCCGAAGTCATGTTTTGGATTAAGTAGATTGTTCGTTGTGATGGACTTTCCTCCTTCTTTGTGTTTGAGTTGAATGAGATAAGTGCGTTTTTTCGATGTTCTTGAATGTAACTGTCAGTCCGATGTCGTCAAAAACTCCATGTTCTTTGTTGTTCGTAGTCATTTCAAAATCTTCCACATCATCCGCGCAATTAATTTTAAAGCATAGAATGCACACATCATTTGTTCATATTCTTTGCCATGATTACGTTCCTGCTAGTTTTTTGTATGTGCGAAATCGGTCCTATGGCACTGAAAAATATTAAAATAGTTTACTTTTTCTAAAAACATATTGAGTTCAACGTGGTGCTAATTTATATATAGATTCCTTTTACTGGACCTGATTTCAATTACAAAATTAGTTTTTTTGAAATTAAATATTTAATACTTCTAAATATCTTTCAGCATGTTAATAATATTTTACACAAAAAACTTATAGACAGTTTGTTCTAAAACGTAGTCAATATATCAACTAAAAACAATGACCTTTACAGAATTTCGATATTTCTATGCGTTCTCAAAATATTAAGCCGCGGAATTTTATCTGGGACGCCTTTATGATGTAATGTTATAAGGGCTGATCACTAATAATTGTAATCGAGTAACACTTAATTGAATTTTAATCTGCGTATCTTTCATAGATTGGTAGATTGATATATCAAATGTAATGACCAATGTAAACACAATTATCCATAGCGTTTAAGGTAAGGACATATGTTTACACATGCAAAGCTGACCTGATTACAATCAGTATTGATCACACGATATCTACATTACTACCATTTTTTCAAAAAATGGCTAGTGCAGAAAAACAAAGTTAATTTTTTCATTTATTAATTATTCCTATAATTAACTCCAAAACTTTAGATTTGTCACACAAAGTATAGAATAACTGGATTTACCTTTTCTGAAGAGGAACAGATTGTCCTAGGTTGCTGAGTGATCGAGGTTTTTGCGCCTTGTTTTTTTGAAAACTTTCTTTTGGTTTTCTTTTCTTTTATTCGTCTGATCTCTTCTTCTAGTTGTTTTAGTCTCTCGTCTTCTCCCTGACTATCATACTCTGACCCTGAGTTCATGGTGAGAGAAAGAGAGAGAGAGGTAGAAAGAGAAAGTGCTGAAAATGTTATATGACTTGAGATATTACAAAAGTAAATACAATTCTTTAAAATATGATGTGAAAATATCCAGTATTCCCTGGAGAAACTGAATGTTTCTAATGTTATTTAGACAAAACTCAAGTCTCTAAGAAACTGATCCATGCCATAGTGATGAATAGTGATTTATTTAGTAATCTTTGTATGGACACACGTTAATTTTTAAAAATATAATATAACCCTACAGTTCGTTTTTTAGAGGAGCGGAAAGAATTAAGCAACTTAACATACACAAACTAAAGATAACTTTGATAGTATTTATTTAAAAAAACAAAATGTGTAATCGTAAATTACATATTAAAACAAGTAATGATGAAAAATTTTAGGTTATAAAATAATGTGCCAGACTATTAAGTGTTAAGATTGACTGCATAATGCTCGTGCTCGTCAAAATTTAACAAAACACTTTGATGTAGGTAAAGTTTAAAGAAAAAAATGTAAAATAGGCGCTTCAACTATGGAATGTGTTTTTTGGGTTGCATTATTTTTTCCGCTCTTAAAAAACAAACTATAACACTTTTTGTCTATCCTAAAAATTTCGAATAAATTGAATAGAGTGTGTTTGAAGTGATATAAAAGAATGGTTGAAGGTAATTTCGTCAGAACTTTCCTCGCTCCTGAAGTAAGTATGCTACATACAATAATAAATCCCGCTTCTTTGAAAAAATAATAAAATTTGATTTTGCCGAAAATTTTATTTGTGATAATTTCTATACATTGAAAAAAATATAGGTAATAGCAGTAACTGTACATGACCAGCCGGTTATGTTGACATAAACTGTGGTATTAAAATTTATATTTTTTTCCAAAAATTTGGATTCTTAGGGTAAAAAATAAAGACGGATGCAAAAACCACAAGTACAAGAGTATGTTATTGTATAACCTTTAAATCCTACTCTCAGTAAAAAAAAAAATGCGTTACGGCATTTAATTGTCGGTGGGGAAGATTAGACAAATTTTGGTTAGCATGTTAGCGTCTACACGATATGCATAATACACATACAAAATTTGACAGCAATCGGTCCGGTAGTTTGTTTCGGAGATCACGTATCTAATAAAAATCGACACAGATAGTCTACGGACAACAAACAAACGGAAACGCGAGACTTATTTTTTTAAGTTTGATGTGTATAGGAAAGATACCAATACATTTCGCTACATCACTGCTGACTCCCATTACTATCCTCAACAGACGAAGGCAAGTCTCAATTGTTTGGTCAACTAACTCCTTACCTTACCATTCATTTGAATAAGGAAAGGTTCAACAAAGAGTTCAAAATCATTAAAAATGTAGCCAGATGTAGGTAACACTTTTGGAATAGGGCTAGTTGATAAATTATTTAATAAGTTTAAATTAAGAAATCGGCTGTTCAATCAACTAGTTTTCAAACAGAAAACCCGGATAAGACGTTTTTTGGCACAACCTTCTTTGCTCCTTCAGTAACAAAAGGACTAGAAAAGATTTACAGAGGACTCGGTGTTAAGCTTGTTTGTATATCCGGACAGAATCAGCAAAGTCTTCTCAGAAATCCGAAGGATAAAGTAAGGTCTAATGAAAAGTTGAGGATATACAGCATATTATGGAAGCGTACAAAAAAATTGACAGTTCTTTGCGAAGTCTACGAAGTCTGAAAAACCTATCTTGCATTATCAGAATTATTATGGAAAATCTAACCTTTAATCAAACTTATAAGGTGCAAAGATTATAAACAATAATATGTACATTGAGCATACAAAAAGGTCAATCATCACGCGATTCAAAGAGCACCAAAATGTGTTTCTATCTTATAATAACTAAAATATATTTTTAAATTACCAATACTTACATCATGACAGAATTTAATGTCCATGGGGTGATGATCACAATAATCTTTGATCTATTCTTTCTACACAAACAAAAGAGAAATAGAAAAAGCTATAAATTTTGAGGTATTTATTGAGGAAACATTTATCTAATCCGACTCGATCTGCAAAGATAAGTAAGTTATAAATTCGTGGAAGAAGATTGTATATCTACTTAGATATTTACAATTGGTGTCGCAGCGATTCAATATAGGACAGAACCTACAGAGGTTCCAATAACTTTAGAGATCAAAGAATAAATCGTACTTCTCAAGCATAAACAAATAAAAAATTATATTATGGGGTCACTGGCGAATTATCAAGTTCATGTTTTTTCAACATTTCAAAATTTGTAGAATAGGAACCTTTCAGTCTCCTGATTTCGTCGTTCTATGGTCTGTCAGTGATTTTATTTGACAGATAAACTCTGTGAACTCCTGATCCATAAACGTACCGACGTTCAAGATCACCATCAAGATCAAACATTTACATGAATAATCACGTTTGAGTTTTTCTTCTAAGAGCCGATTTCTTTTAGGTGTGAAAAATTATTTAAATATGTCGAAGTTCGTTATCGGGGCAGAATTAAAATTTAGCTGCAAGGTACCATTTTTAACACTAATACCGGACTCCATTGCTTTACAAAATTCACATAAAACGTTTACGTCAAAATTTCTGTTGAATATATCTGTGTTAAACAATTATTTTTGCAAACGTTTGCATCAGGGTTTTTGTTAAAGACAGAGTCTACCTTTGTTGCTAAACAATAATTTTTATTTTTGCTAAAGCTTCGTCCAACTTAAGAGTTTCACTTTCGAATTAAATAATCATTTTTGATAAATGTTTAAAATTTTCATGAATAAAATTCAAATCGTTTTGTATGTTAGATTTCGCTAGTTATTTATGTATGGGGAGTAAAAGCGATATCACGATATTTACATTTTTGTGATCACCCCTACTAACACTGGTGTGACGTCACTTTAAAAGTTTGCTTAGTAAATGCTCTTTTCATAAAATAATCGTTTTCTGTACTTGTTGTTTATGAATACACTTTGATTTTGTTTGTTATTATTATTTTTAGTGCTTAAAAATTGTCGTTCTATATTCACTTAACACGTACAAAGGTGTTTCTAACTTTTTTTTTACAGAGTGTGTTGAACCTTGATTCAGTCTCGTAACATCTCCGTTTATCACTGTTAAATTCTTAATAACACATATGGTGTCCCGGCAATATTTTCCACAGCATACGCGATATAAGGATTTTTTTGGTATTTTTTTCACACGTTGGCTTACATTATCGAAATTTTTATACGGATTTCTAACGTTCTCGAAAACATTCAATCGCCTATGTTCATCCGGGATAATGTAGGATTCTAATCGTAAAAGAATTTTTCAAATCGGTCCAGTAGTTTCGGAGCCTGTTCAATGCAAACAAACAATCAAATTATTCCTCTTTATAATTTGGTATAGATAATGTGTACATTAACTTAAGAATTGAAAACATTCCATGAGAACGAAAAATAGTGCACTTTTGGGGGGGCCGCAAATGTACATATTGAGTTAAGATAAAAGATAAGAAAGAAAAGCTTTTTGGGAAAACCAGACTTCCCTACGACATTCGCGCAATAGATTATTATCGTAACTTGACTTATTTGATAACAGTTCTAAACCAACAGTACCTATATTTCGTAATAAGCGTCGAAAGTAACAAACATCCAGCGAGTGTTTATAATAGATATACGAGTGCGGAGCGGACCGGAGCACGATTAGATCTATTAAACACGAGCGCAAAAGGTCTTCACCGGAAACTTATTTGTTCGTACTCTAGGAATCATATGAAGGGCCGAGAAAATGTAAAAATAGAGAATCGGCCGACGGACTCGATTACAATACTTCCTTCGCTTACGCTCGGGAAGAAGAAAATACACTGACCGGCAAAAAACCAACCACCCTGAAAAATTTCGCAAAACCACTTTAAAAATTGGTCTAAAGAGTTTAGACAGTACTTCCCTCGCTGTCGGAAACTTGACGACTGCATGCCTATTGTGTTTTTTTTCTCATTACATTTTTGTAGTGGGAATTTAAAAAAAATGCGATGACGTCATCAACATTTTTGCAAGGACACGTATATCAGTTGGGATAGATGTAGTGTAATACTAAGAATAAAATTATTATATTCTCAAATTTTTGGGAAAATGAATTGGGTCATTTTGAATATTGATTTGTAATAATCAATAAAATAACGAAACAATTTACTCACGTATACGTATCAGAGGCAACTGAAAATCGTGTATGTATAAACATTCTTAATTTAAGATGACAGGCGTAACAGCATACGTGAGAGCCAAACACAGAAACTGTAAACAAAACGACCGTCGGTTTTATTGCTTCGACTTCCGCTTATTATATAAA
The DNA here is from genome assembly GCA_022388445.1 of Zophobas atratus. Lineage (NCBI taxonomy): Eukaryota > Metazoa > Arthropoda > Insecta > Coleoptera > Tenebrionidae > Zophobas > Zophobas atratus. Next base: position 24,802,193 of record CM039450.1, on the reverse strand, counting down.
ACATTGGGTTTTATTTTAATTCTTGACGGTGAAATTCACAATTGGTTGATTATAAACATGTCTATTTCACATTCGCGGAATCAAGTGAACGCATAAAACAAATGCAGGTCTGTAATGTTAAAGTCGATGTAAATAAGCGTGCTACCCTTATGTTTCAACCGAGTTTTTCCTTTAACAAATTTTGTGTCTACCAAATTGGGTTGGTTGGGGTGTAATAGTAATAATAAGTGTTGCCTTTAATTTAATCAATAAAATAAATTGACTTCATTAATTTTTTTGAACCACCTCTTAAGAAAATCTAAAAAATATGAATGGAATGATAAATCACAAGTACAAACTCATCATATTTTTTGCATTTTAGATAGGATTTATTCAGCAAAATTTAAGGGTGACGTCATCCATTTTTTTAGGAGGGATGAACAAATACATTTTGAACAAAAGTTTACCATGCTTATAATAACTTTAAAATATTCCCAAGATTTCAAAGCATTCGGTTTTGTAATTCCTGATTAAATCGATAAAATAAATTCACGCCTTCATTAATTTTTTTGAGTCACCCTGCATATGCAAATCCAAAAATATGAATGGAATGATAAATCACAAGTACAGACTCATCATATTTTGTACATTTTAGATACGATTTATTCGGAAAACTTTTGAGCTGACGTCATCAGTTTTTTGTAGAAGATAACCAAATATATTTTGACTAAAAATTTATTATGCTCTTTATAACCTTAAAACATCTGCAAGATTTCAAAGCATTCGGTTTTGTAGTTCCTGATTAAATCAATAAAATAAATTTACGCATTCATTAATTTTTTTGAGTCACTCTGTATATGCAAATCCAAAAAATATGAATGGAGTGATAAATGACAAGTACATGCTCATCATATTTTGTACATTTTAGATATGATTTATTCGGCAAACTTTCGAGCTGACGTCATCAAGTTTTTGGAGGGGATAAGCAAATATATTTTGACTAAACATTTATTATGCTCTTTATGACCTTAAAACATCTGCAAGATTTCAGAGCATTCGGTTTTGTAGTTCCTGATTAAATCAATAAAATATATTTACGCATTCATTAATTTTTTTGAGTCACCCTGTATATGCAAATCCAAAAAATATTAATGGAGTGATAGTTCACAAGTACAGACTCATCATATTTTGTACATTTTAGATATGATTTATTCCACAAACTTTTGAGCTGACGTCATCAAGTTTTTGGAGGGGATAAGCAAATATTTTTTGACTAAAGATTTATGATGCTCTTTATAGCCTTAAAACATCTGCAACATTTCAAAGCATTCTGGATAGCAGATTAAAAATTAAATTTCAAAATGTTGTTTTATAATTTTGATTTTTTTTCCAAAAATCTGGACGTTTCGGGTGAAAAGTCGATTCAGAGTTGTAAACTACATGTGTAGGACTATGTTATTTTATACAATTGAAAACCCATTTACTATGTACAATTTTGAAGTGACGTCATCGCTTTAGTGGTGGGGATGATTCGACAAATTTTGGTTAGCGTTTTACCATCTACATGATATTCTTAATATAAGTACAAAATTTCACAACAATCGGTCGAGTACTTTCGGAGATTATCTGTCTAATAAAAATCCGTGACAACAGACGGACAGACGGACAGACGGACAGACGGACGGACAGACGGACAGACGGACAGACGGACAGACAGACGGAAATGGGAGACCTATTTCTTCGTCTTCTAGGGGTCATGAAAGATCGAGAAAACGTAAAAGTAGAGAGTCGGCCGACGGACTCGATTACAATACTTCCTTTGCTTACGCTCGGGAAGTAAAAATTATTAATTTAACTAGTGATCGTTATTTTATTAAAGAATCATTCACTGTTAACACATGATGTACAAATTAACAAAAAAAAGAGGACAATTAATCGCAGAATTATTGATTATAATGGCAATTAATAAACATTTTCATGCGAAAATAATTCAGTTAACTCTTACAGACGTCTCTCAAAATGTCGCTCTGTTTCTGTTATTTTGTTAAATTTAAATTTAATTCTGCGTTTAATTGGCTTCTTTTTTTGATAATTTATACCTCATGTGTTGGTTTTGCGAAATTTTTTCAGGGTGGCCGGTTTTTTTTACCGGTCAGTGTATATAGAAAATATTTTAGACTGAATGAAACGAAACGATATACAAAATAAATATGGCCAAACGTACATTTAATTAATAATGAAGAGTGAACTCGCTACTAGTTTGTGTGTCAAGATTCACACTGATTTTGATTAACCTATACATATTTAACTGTACCTTACATGTACTGAATATAGTGGTTTGAATGTTAACATAATAATAATATAATCTTAATGATGTCATAAAATTTTATTAGTATGCATTGAAAGTGATCTCATAATACCTATTTCATTTCGCCCTAACGGCAAAATCACTTTGAAGTACCTATAACTGCTTAAATGTGGAACAAATAAGATTGGCGTTACTATGGCTCCGAGTTCTATCCCCGACATCTTGAATTATTTTTCTTACATTGCGACTCGTTTACTTGCACTTTACTGCGTTTTGCAATATTAGCTGCCTCTCGAACAGGAGCAATTTTAACTGTCGCTAATTTATAAAAAGTCGCCGATTTCAAAATGCGTAATATGGAAAAGCTCATAAACAAAAGATCATTTGATTATTCGTTCATAGTAAGTGTACAACTTCAAAGCTGTACTTACAACGGTTCGCCAGTTATGAGAGGGGATCTGAGCTCTCTAACCAATATTCTTGAAACTTTGGTGAATCCACAAGTATTGACTTAATGATTGCAAAAAATTTACCAAGGTTTATTTACCATTCTCACCATCTTAACCTTACCTCAAACAAAATTAAGTCAATATTTATTTTCTATTCACCCTTATTTACTGTAGGGAAAATAATCTGTTTCAAAAACGTTTAAGCATAACATTGATGCTTAGTGAAAATACTCCAAATCCAGAAATGATCGTGCTTCAAAAGTGATGAAAAATTTTTCTAAGTGACATTTAATTTTTTTGCAATAAACTAACAGTTTTTACTCCTACAGAAAAAGAGGGGTGCTATCAGTTTGACCCCTTCATATCTACGTGGCACCGTAGCTCCTAAACTGATGAACCGATTTCAATGCAGTTTCCTTTGTTTAAAAACCGGTTTAATCGGGAAAGGCATAATAATATTATGCGCATGTTTACGAAACAGACACTTTCAACACTACAATTTATGTATGAAAGTTCCAAATGTCATATTTGTTATCCAACGCCTCTTGATTATATGGTCATAAAATTGCTGATTTTGTACACATTAGAAGGCCCATAAGTCACTAGTGGAATTATGAACTTATAATTAAACTGATTTTCATAATTAAACAGTTTAGAGAAAATTACACAATTTATTGAACAGAAAGAGGTTTAATAATTTTATTCATACATTACATCCTAGACGGGATATTTGTGCATGTCCTGAAAAGTATATTAGATAACTAAATATATATAAGTACGATGTAAATAAATACCAAACAACATAAAATACAAACATTTTACTACACAATAGATTTGTCTTCCAGAAATTCGTCATAACTGTAGTAGGCACTGTTTATTAAAAATCTTTTTATTGCTTTATTAAAATTCTTCGCGTTATATTTTTTAAGGTAACGTGGAATCTTATTATAAAACATTATAGTGAAATAATTAACCGCATCCTGGGACTTCTTTAGTCTTATTTCTTTCGGGCACAAATTCTTTTAATGTAGTTTAGGCAAGTAAAAATGAACAAAGAAGGTAGCGTCATTATATTTAACTTCCTAAATTGTTCTCGGCAATCTTCTCTGTACCCTAAGTTTGAAACAATTCGAAGTAAATATTGCGTAAATATTCTCTGGGTAAATTTTCTTTCAAATGTCGCAATAGGAAGCTATTTTTGCTGATTTTCTTTGCAGTATTTTCTCCATGACTAACCCATGAGAGTTTACAGTCCAAACTAAAGCCCAGAAAGGTAGTGTTCGATTGAAAGCTGGGTGGGATCTCTACTTTCTTCAAAGTAAAAATCATCGTAGTTGATTTGTCAACATTCAGAACAAGATTGTTCGCTGTGAACCAATCAAAGGCTTCCGATTGCGCTTCAGCACTGACCATGTCTGGTGATACGTCCGATATTAATTTGTTTAGCAATGTGGAATCGTCTGCGTATAATACTGAATCAGAGTTTAAGAGGAGGTTTTACCCACACGGAAAGTAGCCCGTGCAATGGGTTATGATTTTTCGCATCACTGATTTATTATTGCTTAAAAATAGTTGAAAATTTAACTGAGTGTTGTCAAAGGATGTGGCATTTCGCCACCGTTCGAATTTTTTAAATCTAATAAGTAACTGTTGCAATAAAAATTCACAAAATCACATAAAATTGGCTTAAAAGAAGCGTTTGTAACTCGGCAATTAAGTGACGCCTTCGAAAAATTCAAATGGAGGCAGCAAGATCAATGTTTCGTAACCGTCTATATAAAATTGCGACGTTGTAAATTACAAAATGTTGCTGTAAGACGAAAAATCAGAGCGCATGTTTTCGGACAAAATGTAAGCCGATTTCTACTCGCCCTCACTCTGGTCAGGTGAGGAAAGACGCTGAGCGGGGGCTCACATCTGCTCCCACTCTAAAACTCAAAGCATATTCACGACGAGATCGTATTTTGAAATACTTTTGTCAGATTATGATCGGCGCGGCGGAGCGTTACAAGTCAGCAACAAAAATCTTTCCAGAAATAGTCTTATATCTCCAGTGCTTTAGATTTAATTGAAACACAGCAATTTGGGAGCCGGAATAGATACTTCCATCGTAAATATATAAACTATTTTAATGGAAAGAAAATAATAATAAAAAATTGGTCGAAAGTTGTTTCGAGAGAACTTCCCTCGCTCCTGAAGTACAATAAAACATATCAAGCATTTTCGAGTTGAATTTTTTCTTTACACAATTTTGTGATGACGTCTTCAACATTTTTACAAGGACACGTACATCGACTTGGATTGGTGCAGTGTAAAATAAATTGACGTATTCATTTTTTTTTTGAGTCACCTGTTTAAGCAAATCTAAAAAATTAGTCGAAAGTTATTTCGACAGGACTTCCCTCGCCCCCGATGTACAGTGCCACAACTCCCGCTTCTTTGAAAAATTAAAAAAATTGATTTTTTGTTATAAACATTTTTGAGATGTCATGACATTGATAGGGAGATTGGGCAACTTTTGGTTAGCTTTTTACCATCTACACGATATTCTTAACATACATATGTACAAAATGTATAAAATACAATCGGTCTGAGACTGAGCCACGAAACCTAATTTTTCATACTCTATATGAGTCATGAAATGTCGATAAAAATAACCAGTCGCCTCCCGATAGACTCGATTACAATACTTTCTTTACTTACGCTCAGGAAATAAAAATAAAATTTGCAAAATTAAATTTTATAATTTGTCGAACATTTTGTATTTCATAGAACGTGTATTACCACAACACCGAAAACACACAAAATATTTGTCGACGAGATGAATAAACTTTTACACCGAAAACATTAACTGTGAGTTATTTATAAACAACGATATTGACGGCGCCGTAAATACTTAGGTATTTAACGTTTCCGACCTATTTTAAGGTTACTATGGCAACGGAAAGCTAAAAGCACGTGTGCTGGAAGTTTGACCTATCGCATCCTGATGAATGCTCGAAAGTCATCAAAAAAGATCATGAGGGCAAACAAATATATTTACAGCATATTAATAACGGGAATAAAGCTAAATGTGGTTATTATTAGTATTACACTGCACCCATCCACACTGATATACTAGGTGACCTTCCAAAAATGTTGATGACGTCAACAGAAAACTTTGTGATGGAAACATTGACTTGAAACATAAACATAGCATGCTTCTTTAGCTTTATTTTAACATTATATACATATTTTTAATTTAACTTACAGGGATTATCGTAAAAAAGTAATGATAGTTGCAAAATCAAGTCTTAGAATTTTCCAAAGAAGTTGGATATGTTGTACTGTTCTGCAGGGACGAATTATTTTTAAATTTTCCGAGTAGTGGGACGTGAATCATCTTACTATATATGTTACATGTAATATCCGAAATACGTTATTATGCATAATAACTAGATATTTGGGAATTATGCGTAACAACTAAACTTGTCAGTTATTATGCATAATAACCGGAAACATTAGGAATTATGCGTAATAACTGAATTTTTCAGTTATTATGTACAATAACGGAAACGTTTAGGTAATATTGATAACAACTAACAGAGGAACAGGAATTATGCATATTGTCTAATAGGCCAGGGCCGATAATTTTTGAGAACAAAAAAATTTAGAACAGGATGATACCCATTGGAAAAGGAAGAAAATATAACAAAAATAAGAGGAAAAATAATTTAGGGGCGATCTGAGGTCGGGAAGTCGAAGAGGGTGAGCTTTTAAGGGTAGAAAAACGGTTTATCACGATTTCCGGCAAAACTACAAGTCCTATAGAAAAAAGTTAAATGGCAAAATTCTAAGTAATAAAAGGATCTACAACTTTTGTATTTAAACTTTTTTTAAATAACCTCAAAATTTATGCGAAAAACGCAAATAACCGAGTTTTTGTTTTTTTATTTTTATCTCCCACAAAAAAGTTTTTTTTTCACGAAATTTGGTGAAAACTTACCTATTTATGTCCCAAAATCACTGTAATTTTTTTGATTCAAAATATTTATTTTTCTCCCTTATTTTGATTTAATATCAAAAAACCACCCTAATTTTCAATCGAAAATTCTCACGTCAAAATGTTTGTTTAAAAAAAAAAAATCGGTGTGCTTTCTATTCGTTGAAATCTCTACTTTCTGATGGTGTAAAAAAAAGTATGCATTACTATGGCAAATTTTCACAGGAAATCCAAAAAAACGAAAAACTCGAATTCGAATTTTTTTTTGATCATGTAAAATTTGGAGCTATTTATTAAAATTTACACTTTAATGACTCGAAAAAAGTAAGATTCCATGTTACACTGATAAACTCAAAAATTTAAAATCCATGAAACAAACGCCTTCTGTTGGTGGGAGATTTGTCAATATGAAAGGTGATTTAATTCTTGCCAATTGATTTTCGAAATCTTAATTGATTCAGTGTTATATTATCATTTTTACATTTATAAATATATTTGATTAATTGTAATCCATTTTTTGCGATATCTTCTTTGTTTGCATGTTTTTATAAAAAATATTGTCCAAATTTGACAAATTTTTATCATCTGACTAGCAGACCCAGTGAATATTTTAGTAGTTAAATAAAAAATTAAATCAAAATAAATAAATTATAATTAAATTAAATTATTGAAGCCAAATCTTAAAAAATAAAAATAACAAATTTTGTCCGAAAAATAAAAAAACAAATTTTTAGATGGGCCACTCTTATCATCTAGGTGTATAAAAAATAGATAGATTTTGAGGAAAGAAAGTGTAAATACAAAAGTTGTAGATCTTTTTATTACCTACAACTTTGCCATTTAACTTTTTGCCGGAAATCGTAATAAACCGTTTTCTACCCTTAAAAGCTCACCCTCTTCCCCTTCCGGACCTCAGATTGCCCGTAAATTATTTTTCTCTTTATTTTTGTTACATTTTCTTCCTTTTCCAGTGGGTATCATTCTGTTCTAATTTTTTTTTCACTTTTTACCATTTTCAAAGGCTTATAACATGTCCAGCTGATTTCAAAAAAACGGGACAAGATGAGCAATTCAGGTTCTCATAGATCAATGAAAAGCAATGGGAATATGACGTTTATATAACTGTATTTTGTCCCTTTTTTTTTTAAATCAACTGTACATGTGGTATGCAGGAGAAAGCGAGGCAGGGTGGGTAGCTTTTTGGAAAATATGCATAATTCCTGTTTCTGTGTTAGTTATTATCAATATTACCTAAACGTTTCCGTTATTATGCATAATAACTGAAAATTTCAGTTATTACGCATAATTCCTAATGTTTCTGGTTATTATGCATAATAACTGATAAGTTTAGTTATTACGCATAATTCCTAAAATGTCTAGTTATTATGCATAATAACGGATTTCGGATATTAGCTGTAACATATACACTGACCGGCAAAAAATCCGGCCACCCTGAAAAATTTCGCAAAATCAAACTAAAAATTATTAATTTAACTAGTGATCGTTATTTTATTAAAGAACCATTCACTATTCACAAATGATGTATAAATTAGCAAAAAAAAAGACAAATAAACGCAGAATTAAATTAAATTTAACAAAACAGAAACAGCGACAATTTGAGAGACGTCTGTAAGAGTTAACGGCATTGTTTTCGCGTGAAAACGTTTATTAACTGCCAAACTTATAATCAAATGATGAAAAACACTGTTCACAGCAACAGACTTCTTTATTATTTTGTTTAAGAAAATATCGTACTTGGTCTGTTTTTGTTATTTTGTTAAATTTAATTTAATTCTGCGTTTATATATCTTCTTTTTTTGCTAATTAATTACAACATGTATCAATAGTGAATAGTACTTTAATAAAATAACGATCACTAGTTAAATTAATAATTTTTAAAGTGGTTTTGTGAAATTTTGCATTTTTTTTTGCCGGTCGGTGTAGATGGTAGTTATTTTTTTTTTTGTTACTGTTCATTTACACTTTGACGTTTTGGTATTTTGTTCGTATAAGTTCTTCTAAATAAAAAAACATGAACCTTTTAAAGAATATTTTTCATTTAATATATTTTTTTATGTTAAATTATTATTATGTATCATGTTAAATTTTAACTTATTAAATTGTATTCCCTCTGTCCGAAAATATGGTATACATTTTACAAAATTATTATAATTAACGAGTGATGACCAGCAAACTATAATCAAGTAATTTTGTTTGCAACTTGTATAATAATGGAACATCATATAAATAGTGGACTGAGATCTACGTTCGTTTCTGTTAAAAAAGTGACCAAGAAAATTACTACAATAACAACAAAATAAATCGACACAAGAATAATTAAATTAAATAAATTATTTATTATAATAAGTAAGGTTACCAATGAGATTGCTATGTTCCTCAGATGCTCTAAATAAAGTCCCATTGCATATACATTGAAATGTATTGTCTTTATAATAGTATTATTAAATAAAGTTACAAATGTATACCATATTTTCGGACGTAAAATTAAATTTTGTTATCGACAACTCGACACGATGTTCCCCTGACTTATTCGTAACCTTGAGCCTTGAAATTGTAAAATCTACTACACCAGTGTGAAACATGAAACATGAAACTGGTATCTTTGCCGGCCTGGCGGCGTTCCTTCACTCTGCTGGAAATACGTCAAGACACGGAGTTGAACGACGGTGCCCGAACTAAGTTGAATCTTTCTGTGTTTGCTTTGACTACCGGTCACCTTGCCCCCCGAAAATGTTTACGTCCCTCAGAATGCACAGATGTCACAGTCCGAGAAACGAATGAATGGCTTGACTAAAACCTCCTCTTAAGTTAGTTGGTAGATCGTTCCCAAAAATTGAAAATAGGAGAGGTCCTAAAATGGAACCTTCGGGTACTCCTTGATTAATCGGAAGATGGTCCGAAAATGTTTTGTTAAATTTAACTAATTGTTGACGATTCTCTAGATATGATTTTAGTAATTTGCATCTTTCTTCATCAATATTACACGCAGATAAGGATGTTATGTGACACACAATCGAAAGCCTTCGACAGATCAAGAAATGTCACGATTGCTGTTTCTTCTGTTTCGAAGCAGGATGTTACATAATTTTGTAACTTGAGAACAGCGTCTACCGTGGGCAAGCTTTTTCGATATCCGAATTGATTTCCGTGAATAGTTTTTTAAAGTTTGTCCAGAATTATAAGAATTTTATGGACTCCCAAGGTTAATTCTTTTTACAGCCCTGTCGTCAATTCTATTGTATAGGTAAAGAGCCTGTCAGGAGAAAGCCGATGTTTACTGTACCTGAGTTCGCCCCGCTCTTCAGCTGTACAATAAAATTGACAACAGGGCCGTAAAACGAATTAACTTTGGGAGTCATTATATCAATTGAAGAAATAATACCTTTTCTATTACCTTCGAAAAAATTGGCAGTAGTGCAATTGGGCGGAAATTACTTGGGTTATTCAAGTCACCTTTTCTATATATCGGAACTACAACCGTCATTTTTAAACAATCAGGAAAAATAGATTCCCTAATGCAGATATTTATTAACTTTGTTAGAGGGGAAATTAGTATGTTTTTAACTGTGCTCAACAGGTTAGTATTGAGGTTATAGACATCATTCAAATTGTTTTTTTTTTAACTATTTATGGTATCTCTGATTGTTAGGTACACAGGTACACAGACAAAATGCATTGCTCCGATAAGGGTAAAACGCAGTAAATATTGAATTGTGGTATATATATACAGGGTGTTTCTTTTATTTGATACAACCCCTGTAACTTTTTTATTCTTAAAGATAAACCTGTAGTTCTTTGAGCAAATGTATCATTTTAAAAGATCTATGTGATGGCAACCTCACATTTATATTATCACTTTCGGTAGAACCGGAAATGACATCAACTTTATTTTTTTTTATGGAACACTAGGTATATTTTTTCATAAATGGAAAGACTGATTTTTTCTAAAAATCAAAGGCAATCAATATTTCTAAAATCAATACTTAAAAAGTTATTAAATAAAATACACGAAAAATTCATATTAATTGATGACAATCTAGTAGCTTGAAAAATTGACCCTCATGTCATTTATTCACATAGGTGATCTTCTAAAATGATACAAATTTGGTCAAAGAACTATATGTTTATTTTTTTAAATAAAAAAATTACGGGGGTTGTATCAAATAAAAGAAACACGTAGTATATATACTTATCTCCTCTAAAAACTTGATGGCATCAGCTGAAAATTTTGCCGAATAAATCCTATCTAAAGTGTTCAAAATATGATGAGTAAAAATTCTCTCATTTTTTCAAACATTTTCAGGTGTATACCTTTCTTTTTTTTTGGCAGAAGCCCAAACACCACAGGGAAATATGCATCTTCTATTTCGCCATTGATTGTATATAACTGATAGAAGAGACAAGGAACAGTTTGAAAAGTACCATCCATCAACCATGTAGGGCAGCAACGAAGTAATTCTAATTTTTTAGTGTAACCATGTTCCCTCTTTAAGGTGAAAAATTCCTAGATTGTTGGTGGTGGCACGTGCCTTACATTTTTTGACCCATTGATCGCATTTCCAGTGTACCGCGTTCACTGTTGATTTTTCTTTTGTGTAGAAAAGACCGCCACAGTACAGTTTCTTCCTATTTTCCTGACTTTCAACGTAACGAAAATCCATATTTTCAATCTGAATGAGTCGAAAAATGATGACACTTTTAGTTTCGCTGACACTGAGTCTCTACGATTTTTTATTATTGCAATTAATAATGGAGTACTTGTTATAACGTAGATTTCATTAATCTGCTGGACGCTCAATATAGTTTGAATGCAAGCAATGTCGACAATAACAATATGTTTTTCGATATTTTGTATATTCGATATTTTGTGATTCGATATTTTGTGAATTCCGCCACCCAAAATACGAATTATAATATTCAGAACATTTTGTTCGATTGTGGTTCAATTAATAATTTTAGTCCTGTGTTTTGAGAAGACAAACTCATTCCAATGAAACCAATTTCTGCGTGACATTCTTTCGATGTATAAACATAAATAAACACTTGACCGTCAGATTGCTATTACCTCGTGTTGAAGGACAAGGGTTGTTAATGATGGATTATTTCAAGTTCAACATGGTGAGTCATTAAAATCTGACAACGGATTGTCAGTCAGTTGCGTAACATGCATACTTCAGAATGGGGTGGTTTTTAAATTTATTCCTATAAATCGCAAATAATAACACGCGAAAACATAAACTTAAGTGAACTGATCAACACGTTAGCACGAATGCGCATGAATCTATTAAGTACTAATTTAAACGGGTCCAGGTAAGTTCACTATGACAGAGTATTAGTTATTACTTTCTAATTGACTTGGAGTATTTAATTATTATCGATTTATGGCTAATGCTAAAAAATAAAAATTCCCGAAAATGGAAATTCCCATACAATCTTCTCAAGAATAAAATTAGGAAAAAAAAATAGTGAAAAACAGTAAAGCTAGTTTGTGTATTTTAAAAATTATTGTCTATATGCCCAGAGTTCTGATTGGTTCCAAAATTTTGAAAGAACCCACCACATGGTACTAGATAGTTACCATGAACAGAATTATGTTAGATTGCATATAATTATAATATTTTTGTTTTTATTTTAATAAATAATTTTTAAAGTGCTAAATATTTTATTTAAGTACAATTTGAAATAAGTAGAAATGATTTCCAAGTGGCAAATTGAAGGATAGTCAGGTGGTCGTAAGTATAAACCTTCTGTCGTGGAGGATGCGGGGTCAGTTCTCAATTTGTGTTTGCCTTCGTACGTAGAAGATGTGAGAAAAGGATTACAAGATCCTCAATTTATGTGTATCTGTATTTTGTTTGCATTAGCTTTTGCCATATTTTTTTTTCTTATCTTAGCGAATAATAGCATCAGCCACCACACAATAAAAAAGAAGAATTACAAAGAATAAAGTGTTTATTATAAAATTACATTGTGTACATTGTTGAAAACATGTTAGTAATGGAGATTATATGGGGCTCCCATTTGTCGCAATGCGTTGTCTATCCATGTCATCTGTCTACATAATCGTATCTCTATCCAACAGTTGTAATTTGTAACCGGTGTATTCGTTCTCCAGTGGTCCACAAAAACTACTCGTATGGTTAAAATCTTCGCAAGGTCAGAGACAGCTTCGGCTCCTTCTTGTACCGCCATATCCAACAACATATGGAATTCATCGGCATCCATGAGTTTCATGGATGTTAAATCAAACGGCTCTAACGAATGAAGAGTCTGTTTTCTATGGTTTTTAACCCTATTACGAAATTTCGACTCGATATAAACGACCGAGTCAGACAACAGTTGCATAAAAACCTGTCCATTCTCATAACGTAGAGAAATTCCGTCCCCTATTTGTCTTCTCGTATTGATCACTTCGGCCCTTCGTAATTCGTTTCCAATTGCCTCCAAATTGAAACATCCTACTACTCGTCCAGGCACGGTGTTACACTTTACCTGAATCTCAGGTCGAAAACACTGAAAAGTTTCTAGCTTACGACATTTTTCGTAATACGCGACGATCGCCCATGGATGAAGAGTTGAATACCATGCGAGGCCTGAAGTTGGTCGGCTTTTCTTCAAGTAGTGTAATGGATTGAGACAAATTTCACCATGAATGGCTGAATAACAGATCCTGTCGGGTTTAAATTTTGACAGCTCTCTGTTTACGTCGAGTTTACGGATGTGTGTCCATCGCCAAAGTTGTCCATAGATTCTGAGGTTGGGGTTGTGGACGAGATAAGTTATGCGCCGAGGAATGTTTATGCACGGAGTAACGTTATTTGTTGCTGGAGGGTTGTCTGAATTGATGATTTTTGAGGCAAGTTCGAGAATACGCTCCTCAACGATGGCTTTTTCGAAATCTAGACTCGTTTTCAGTTGTCGAAATAGCTGGAAACCTGCATAGATGTCGACGTTAAATTTGGCCTGAGATTCATCGGCAGACATGATGGTATCTGAAAGAATAAACAAAAGTTGTAGTTTTATTTACATAATTACGAAATGTCGGGATAAGAATTACTTTGTATTATAAGAAGCGCAAAATTAACTGTTGTCTTAAAAATAACATTGCAAAGCTACACAAGACTGCACTGTTAATGTACACCTGACAAAAAAAAGTGACATCCACACATCTTAGTTCGAAAGTAAAAACTTTCAAAAGTGAAGTTTTAATAATATAAATTTTATTACGACGATTGAATTTCTCACAGTTCATTTTACGCAATTTCAGACACGTAGCTCACAAACACCCAAATAATGTAACAGTACTTACCAGAACTTTTTCAGCAAACAACAAACTTCGAAAGGGTCTAAGCTAGGGCACCTGTCACTTCGACTCACTATTTGTATATACAAATGAGAACGACTCCTCCTGCTTATATACCTGACCTTTTGGTGGGGATGTAAATTTAGGAATCAATTAAGTACTCTCGGGTCTTTTAGGGTATACCTCATGTTACAAAAGGCTAATGTCGGATTACAAAACAAGTACATTTAAGAGCCACTGTATAGTTCGACTATCGCTATTTGGAGGTGACTTCACTGGGGTTAGCAATTTATTCACTCATGTAATATCATGAAAGTCACTGTCGTCGTGTTCAGGTTCTAAATTTATAATAAGTTTCTGAACATGTCTTGAACGGTATTCATTTTCGATCTTGATTATATGGTCTGCACAGTTGGCCCATTCCTCTTTAGACGCTGTCGCAAATTGATGTTTAATGACGTTCCGCCAAAAAACTTAGGATTAGTGTTATTACGTCGAATTCTTCCCTTTAGAATACCCCATATCATTTCGATTGGGTTAAATTCGCAATGGTATGAGGGTAAACGAAGACTTCATGTCCTTGTTTTCGTGCTTCGTCATCAATTTTGTATTTTTTTTTTTCGTGTTCTTTCATTCGTAAAACATCCAACACTTGTTTTTTCGTATAATTTTCTTCAAAATATAAGTCATGCTTATACAAAAATTCTACGATTTCTGCTTTGCGGGAATTGGTGGAGGGAATTTTTTCAGACTACACAGAATGATAACTGGCGTTATCTAAAACAATAATGCTCTTATTCAGTACATTTTTCAGAAGTGTTTCGGTAAGCCACTGGAAAAACGCATCTCCCGACATGTCGTCGTGGTAATCTACCTTTGACTCATCAATGTGTTTCGCCGCCAAAAAGAGAGCATTGTTTTAACCCAGCCATCCATAACAACCCGCATGAAGGATTATAGTTCGCTGTCCTGTAGATGATGGAACACGTAAATGGCACTTATTTGTTTCATCCACCCAGCCTTTTTTTATTACATCGTGGGTATCGAACCATGTTTCGTCCAAATATATTATTGCCCTTTCATTGTCACGGAATGCTTTAATTTGCTGTAAGTAGTTTTAACGCCACTTGCTTATTCCAGTGGACTCTTTTAGAAATCTTCATTTATCTAATATTTCGTAATTAAACCCAATAATAGCTAAAAATTGTCGTAACGTTTCTTGACAAAACTGTAGCCCCGTTATCTCGGTCGTTTTTAAATGAATATATTTTAATGTCGGTACATGGTTTTCTTTAAATGAATGATTCATAGATAATTCTTCTTATAAAGTGGGCGTGTTCCTTTTCTAATAGTTTTTTTTCTGACACATTTATCACTTCTAAATTTTCTTGGTTCCTACATTTAAAATTCGCCACACTGTTCCATATGAAGTTTTGGTTAAGTCTGCAGTTTCTTTGATTAATTCATCCTTATTGTCTTGTCTTCTTCGTTTACGAATAAGATTTTACCTAGTTATTTTCAAGAGGACTATTTCTATTGTTATTCGGATTATTACATGGTCATTGCCCGGATTACTATTTCAATGAAAAGAAACGGTACGCTGCTGACCGCGTTGGCCCGGTCCGACCCTGCAGACCGTCGCGTCGTCTTAATGGACACATTTACAACAGGGTCTCAGTAATAAATCATCCCAAGTGCTAATTAGTCTTTAATCCCCAGTGAAGTCACCTCCAGATAGCGATAGTTGAACTTTAACAATACGATTACTGCATCTCCACCCCATTGTCAGGAGCTCAATATTTTATGAGGCATATCCTAAAGAAAATAAATAATCACAATAATAATCCATGCTTATTGAGTATTAGCTTAAATTTTTATGCATCCATATAAGTTAAATAAAAGTTTCAAAAGCAGTTTTTTAAACTCAGGTTTCCAAATTATCCACTTAGCAAAGTATTTCTTATGCACTGTCTAAAGAATCTTTTACTTTTCATTCAAAGGCAATTTTTACCTCCAAGAAAAAATTTCAGCTCTTTGCAGAATGGTTTCTCGGTTTATACACAGAAATTGGTCGAAAGTTGTTTCAACAGAACTTCTGCCGCATTTAAAATACGATGAAACATATCCTATGCCGGCTTTTGCAAGAACAAGTCTATCAGGTTGGACCGGTGCAGTGTAAAATTAAAAATGACAGTAAATATTACAAGCCCAAAATTTTCTGGGAAAATGGAATGAGCCGTTTCTGATTAAATCAATAAAATAAGTAAATTTACGCATTCATTAATTTTTTTGAGTCTTCTTGTATGAGCAAGTTCAAAAAATATGAATGGAATGATAAATCACAAGTATAGACTCATCGATCATTATTTTTCCAAAACGTTGGATACGTTGTACTGTATTTCAGTAGCGAGGAAGTTCTGTCTGACCTTTGAGCAAATTTTTAATATAAAACGAAGTGACTTTTCAGTTCCACGGTAAATTTCTCCTGTATTTTCTTCATGTACATAGGCATGTAATCAATAATCATGTTGAAAGTAATTTTTAACTATCTGTACATAAGTGCCGTTAGGATCCATTAATTTACGACTTTTAATGCTACCTTTTCAAGAGATACCTAAATCGTTATCGTCCTATTTGAAAGGCAAAGGAACCGAATGTTTACCGCTTTGTAAACATTTATTACCTTCTATGCAGATTTATTGGCATAAAGGATCGTCGACCGTTTGAATTGTCGGTTTATAAAACACTAAAATTTCTCAACTATTTGTTCGAGACCGGATAAAGTATAATGGCAAATGCCATTATTTATGGTATCTTTGTTAGTGATGAGGGAATTAACAAACATGTCTGCAAGTTTCGTTTTTTAGTGAAGAAAATTTGGATTCAAATGTATCTGATTTGATCCGAAGAGTTCAAAAAATGTTTGAGCCCAGTTAATGAATCAGTTTCTCTTTTGATGTGTAAGGTGGGTTCAATATTTCTAGGAAATTCTAAATCGTCTATAAAAACTGAATTTGAGGACAAAAAATCTGAAGTAGGTATTACATAACATGATAAATTGAAATTATCCGTCCGGAATAATGGAAATATTTAGTGGCCGAAGTTTGTTCGATTAGTGCCACAATGATAAAGTAAAACGGCCACCTGTCACTAATCTACTTTACCACAATGTGTTCATTTGCATCATTGCTCAACTTATACTGTCTCTACTATGTACCAACTGACGAATTTAAAGGATCTCTAGTTATTGTATTAATTTTAGTGCAAATTTTTGATAAAAGTACTGAAAACTGATGCTACCACTCAAGACTAGCAAACTATAGTTTCCTCAAACCTATAAGGCGTTTATGGCTTTGACGTTTAAAGTACTTTACAGCCGACCCTTCATAAAGCTTAGTAAATGTAAGCCGAGACGCGAAGGACCGGACTAAGAGTAATTTTGTTTGTAACGTTTCTTCCGTACTTTAATTATTTAATCATTATTCTGCACATTTGAAAATATTATTAAGATAGTGAAAGCAAAAAACATAAAATCTTTAATAAGTACGATCGCAATCATAGAAAACTGGTCCACTAAGTTTTTTGATAAATCAAATAATTTTGACGATGTCACCGTCCTTTGTTTCAAATCCAAAGGGTACATTCATATTGCTGTTATATTAAAAATAATACATGACTAGAGAGCGCAAAGTATGCAGCAAAATTTTGAGAAATATGATCATGTAATATGCATGAAATTTATGCAAATATGCTGTAACTTTATTAATATATGCAGAGATATGCAGTTGCATATCCTCCAAAAACTGAAAAGAAGTATATAATATATAATAACACAACTAAATTTATTTACAAATTATAAAAACAGGTTTATCAAGCTTAATTTTTTTAATAAAAAATACGTACATAAATAAAATTTTTAAAAATTATTGTCTTACACTAAATAGTGACAAATAAATAAAAAATAATAATAATACGCCATTTAATTAGTATTTTTGTAGCAATTTATTTTTAAATATTTTTCGAAATATTGTAGCAAAAAATTTTGCCGATGATCCGAAAACATATATTTGTAAATAGAAATGCGGTTTGTACCAGAAGCTACAAAACACAGTGCCTTCTTGAAGAATAAATTCAGGAAAAGACCAGTACAGGACACGGTTGATAAAACCGTTAATTGTTAATTTAGAAGAGTCGAGTGATGATGACAGTGACTATTTCGATCAATGAATAAGCAGTAGTAGTTAATAAGTAAATAGTTTTGTATGTCAAAATTCTAACTAATTTGCTGTAATAAAAAATGATTGAGTACAAAGTTACTTTGTTTTTACTTAAAATAAAAAAATCGAAAGGCACAGTTGTCGGTAAATGCAAAACTCAGTCCTGCCCTGTGCTTTTACCAGAAACGGTCTTTTCAGGTAGGTATCGGCGAGCGGGTTTAAGACATCCGGTTGTGACGGCCTATTGAATTATAATGGGAGTCAAATTGGTGTGAAGTCATAAACGCCTTATATGTTTGAGGGAAATCTACATAAGTCTAGCCTTGTGTTTGAATGTAGAAATATATAATTAAAAACACAGAAACTGGAAAGAATCAAGTGCGTAACATAATACTCCTAAGAAAAGTTAAACCATAAAACATCAACATAAAAATTGCTTTTAAATTTTGTGAGAAAGAGCGAAATTTAAATATAACCAGATTAAGCTTGTGTGGGAAAGCACAATTTCTGTTTCAACAAGATTTACTTCTCTCCGTCTTAACAGTAGATGACATTATAACTACTGTTCAAACTGTCAGTTAAAGCGGTATCCACCAGTTAGTGGCAACATAACCTAACAAATCCAAATAAAACTGTTATTAATTTAACAATATTTTGATGAGGACTATGTTGTGGAACAAATTGACAGAGAAAAGATGAGAAAAAGACTTATTATTAGCTGATTATTTTCCAGGTCTAATGTAGCCGATCCTCGTTTCTACGAAAGTGCGAAAGTAGACGTGCTTATTGGCGGTAGTCTGTTTTGGTCATTATTATCCATCGGTCAAATTATCTTATCTACTGCAATTATCCCACAGAAAACTCAATTAGGGTTTATTGCGGTCGGGACGCATAATACTGTTTATGGCATACCTAACGACCCTTTGGCAAATAGAATGGCTTGTAATCTCGCTGTAAGTAGGTACCTCATCTTTAGAAAACAGGGTAAACAAATTCTTCGAATTAGAAAATTCGGGTACGCACTATGATGCAGGTGCAGGTAAATGTGCTTTATCTCTCGAAGAGATAGAATGTGAAAATCTTTTTAAGGTGATGTTATCGGTTTAGTTTTCAGTGAATTTACAGTAGATTTTGTTTCACAAATACTAGACAACTAGTTGGAATCTGAACCCAATTTTTTTTTTACAATATCTTTGATATGCTATTAGTGTCCGGAACTTATAAAATTGGAGAAAAAATGACCTGTTTTGCTCTAATAAAATCGCAAATATGCTCAAAATCACTCTAATATTAGGTTCGACTGTGCCGACCATAGTGATAAAATTCACATTAAAGTAAGTCATGGACATTCTTTGAAGTGTTTACTATGATATTTCAAAAAGAAAAAAAAATGCTCGATTTATAAAACTTCATAATTTTGATTTAAAACTGATCATGTTTGAAGCTTTATTTTATGCGTACCATTTGCTGTCTCTTACTGCGGTCTCTCTCGGATTGGGGTATAACACCCACCGAACGTTCTTGGACCGATGGGATAATTTATTACTTCCGACATCTTTTCGGTGACAAATTTAATCTTTGCATAAATTTACTTCAGTGAAGTTAGTGAACTCGTTGTGACCATTGAAATATATAAAGAATAAATTTTGAAATGGGACGAAAGTCGAAGATTCCACTTTCAAAGCCACGAAAAAGTCGAAAAAACTTTTATCAGAATTATTATATCAAAAACCTACTAAAACTACAGACAAAAAATGCAGTTTAGTCATCATTTGATTAGTTTTACTATTATTATGCTTTTATTTCCTAATTTCTGTACATATAAATATTATTGTTTTTTAGACCCGCCGCTGTTTTTATACACTTACATAAAGTGTAAGTCAATGTTACTAATAAAAATTTTGTTATTGTTACTTTATATAATCACCAATCCTATTGCTTTTCGGCTTTTTGTCAAAGATTAAAGTGTATTACCTGAAAGAATTTTATTTTGTTTAATAAAAGATTACCATAAACCTTATAATTAGCCGGATAACCATTCAGTATACAGAGGTAGTTTCTATACCTCTTTAGTTTGAACTTAGCCGATACTAACCAGCTAGGGAACCAGTTATAATTGAAATATGTAGACCAAATAATTGAAGTACTTTGTTTTAAGTAAAATAATTAGGTATATTTATAAATACGCATAAATAAAAACGAAACAAATTATTGGTTTCTAGTTTATTTTATAATTTGCATTACATCATGACATATAGGTACGTACTGATGCAGAAATTGGTGATTTTCTTGTTGCATTTCAGTATAGTGACACACTCAGTAGAACCATTTGGACACTTAAAATTCATTTTGTTTTACTTGCCACAAATCTTTTTAAGTGTTGCGAAAGTGATTATTTTGTGTCCGAAAAATAACTGCATTTATAATTATTCGACTGAGTGCTTTTTTGTTCTAAATCAATCAGTTTTCCAATTAGATTATAATTGCTTGGACTTACTATTTGTTGTCTTAATTTTTCGAAGTTCATTTTTGTACACATTCAGATTTTTATTTCTTATTAATTTCTTGTGGTCATTTTTATAAATTCGTATATGAAAATTGAACTGTTGACGAACGAAAATCGAACAATAATACACAACAAGCGGGTGCCGAACTGTTACCAGAGATTATGGGTGTCATAAATTACACCCCAGCTTTCCTGCGTTTCAACCAGCTTACCACTACTTCTCGTCTTTATTTTTCTACACGTAAACTTCTTGTGAAGACAATAACACGGCAAAATTAAAAATCCGACAGTTTTCTTTTAGCAAACATCCCCTTAAGTCTACCCTCAGGCGTGACATCACTGGGCGCTTCCTGGTTAAGTTACCTAGACGTGGCAATGTAATAAATCTCGGAGAATCTAAACATTTGGCGGTTAAACGGTTTCTCGGCATCGAAAGAAAGTTTTGTAAAGACGAAGCTCTAAGATGATTTTATTCGAAATCCATTAAAGAATATCTCTCGCTTGGTCATATGCAGTTCGTAAGGAATCGAATAGCACGACAAAATTACGTGTCGTTTTTGACACATCTGCTAAAACGTTGAACGGTAAAAGTTTGAATGACAATTTAATGTGCGGCCCAGTTATCCAACGAGACTTATTTTCAATTATATTGGAATTTAGAACCTTGCAATTCGCGTTAAACGCCGACATCGCCAAGATATACCGGCAGATTCGAATAGATGAAGAAGATGCTAATTATGAGCTAATTGTTTGCAAACTTACAAATTATTAACGCTAACTTACGGTACAAAACCTGCCAGTTTTATTGCAACGCGTTCTTTGTCAGAACTTGCATCACTTAATTCCGAAAACTATTCAAGAGCGAGTCATATAATAAATAATAATCTGTACATGGATGACGTTTTGGCAGGTGCTAATTCTATTCCCGAATTGATTCAAATTAGCGACGACCTAATTAATATTCTAAATCAGGGCCAGTTCGAATTAAGAAAATTCCACTCAAACAAACGTGTTTTACCGGAACAACTCGATGACACCATAGCTGACGTTGATTTAAGTAAATCTGAACATACTAAAGTACTAGGTTTATCTTGGGATTCATTAGGTGACACGTTAAGTTACGATCTAAATCTGAACAACCACCCTAAACGAATTACAAAGCGAGTCATTTTATCCGTTACTTCTCAAATCTTTGATCCTTTAGGTCTTATTGGTCCCATGATGATGAAAAAGGGATCCGATAATTATTATCGTTTGTAATGCGGTTACGATTTCAGAAACGTTATTACAAAAATACTCAAAATTTAATAAGTTGCAAAGAATCATGGCGTGGGTTCGTAGATTCATTCATAACTGCAGAAACACTAATAAGATCCGAAATCCTAATCTCACTACAAAAAAACGTAATGAATCACTATTTAGCATAATTCTGGTCCAACAGCTGGAATTTTCCGAGGATTGGAACTTGTTAATCCAAAACAAAACGCTGCCAAGTAAGTCTAAGATGCTTGCGCTAAACCCATTCATGGATGAGAATAATCTCATACGTGTTGGGGGCAGGTTGAAAAATTCTGCACTCTGTAACGACGTAAAATACCCGATTTTACTACCCAAAAACAGTGTGGTCACCAAATTATTAATTCGGCAAGAACATGAACGTCTTGGTGTCCATCCGCCAACGATTCTGGATCATTCATCAGAAGCAAAAAAAAATATTTTAATTGTTTTCAATTCCTTACGTGAACGAAGAAGACAAGACAACAAGGATGAATTAATCAAAGAAACTGCAGACTTGACCAAAACTTCATATGGAACAGTGTGGCGAATTTTAAATGTAGGTATTGAACCAAGAAAATTTAGAAGTCATAAAGGTGTCAGAAAAAAACTATTAGAAAAGGAACACGCCCACATTATAAGAAGAATTATCTATGAATCATTTAAAGAAAAACCATGTACCGACATTAAAATATATTCATTTAAAAACGACCGAGATAACGGGGCTACAGTTTTGTCAAGCAACGTTACGACAATTTTTAGCTATGATTGGGTTCAATTACGAAATATTAGATAAACGAAGATTTCTAAAAGAGTCCACTAGAATAAGCAAGTGGCTTTATAACTACTTACAGCAAATTAAAGCATTTCGTGACAATGAAAGGGTAATAATACATTTGGACGAAACATGGTTCGATACCCACGATGTAATAAAAAAAAGCTGGGTGGATGAAACAAATAACTGCCATTTACGTGTTCCATCATCTAGAGGACAGCGAATTATAATTCTTCATGCGGATTGTTATGGATGGCTGGGTTAACAATGCTCTTTTTTTGGCGGCGAAACACATTGATGAGTCAAAGATAGATTACCACGACATGTCGGGAGATGTGTTTTTCCAGTGATTCATCGAAACACTTCTGAAAAATTTACCCAATAAGAGCATTATTGTTTTAGATAACGCCAGTTATCATTCTGTGTAGTCTGAAAAAATTCCCTCCACCAATTCCCACAAAGCAGAAATTGTAGAATTTTTGTATAAACATGACTCATATTTTGAAGAAAATTATATGAAAAAACAACTGTTGGATATTTTACGGACGAAAGAACACGAAAAAAAATACAAAATTGATGACGAAGCACGAAAACACGGGCATGAAGTTCTGCGTTTACCCCCATACCATTGCGAATTTAATCCAATGGAAATGATATGGGGTATTCTAAAGAGAAGAATTCGACGTAATAACACTAATCCTAAGTTTTTTGGCGGAACGTCATTAAACATCAAGTGGCGACAGTGTCTAAAGAGGAATGGGCCAACTGTGCAGACCATGTAATCAAGATCGAAAATGAATACCGTTCAAGACATGTTCAGGAACTTACTATAAATTTAGAACCTAAAGAGGACCACAGTGACATGATGTGATATCACATGAGTGAATAAATTGTTAATTATTGTAAACATGTAATCTAATTCAGAATTAAAATACATTATTTTTACCTTCCATTATTTAAATTGTATATAATAAAAGTCCGGCACTGATTCCTTCCCAGGTACAGAAACCCAGATGTGTAAGACCGTTTATTGCAGTTTGCGGTTATCTTACTGGGAAAAGCCCTTAAAGCGCCGTCTAGATGGACACATTTACAACAGGGTCTTAGTAATAAATTATCCCAAGTGGTAACTAATCTTTAATCCCCAGTGAAGTCACCTCCAAACAGCGATACCCTAAACGACCCGAGAGTACTTAATTGAAAGTTTCACATTACTGATCGATTGTGAATAAATATTATTAACGGTTTAGAGCAGGAGTGATAAAACACAGTTCTTTCTTGGAGAAAAAGTTCAGGAAAAGGTTTAATCCATAAATTAATTTGAGTTATCTTCGACATCTTGACACACCTGTATCGCTTTAAATGTCTTCAATGCAAACTAACGATAAAAACTAAAGGATAACGTCCCTTGGACCACTATAAAACATAATATTGATACACTTAAGTAACGAACAAAAATATTGGGAATTTCCAAAAGTAATGAGGGCCCGAATTTACCTGGAAGAACGGCTCAACACCCAATTGTTTCTCCAAACTATACCATAAAATCCAAACTTTTCCTAGCTTCTCAGGACAATATTTGCAACATGGATCATGAAATTTCGTCCTTCTAAACCAATGCCGGTAGAATGATATGATAGTGGCGTTTTGCCGTATTTCGGCAGATTTTAATGACTGTAAAGAGGAGCCTTAATTGATTCCTAGATTTACATCCCCACCAAAAGGTCTTCTCAGGTATATAAGGAGGAAGAGTCGTTCTAATCTGTATATACAAATAGTGAGTCGAAGTGACAGGTGCCCTAGCTTAGAAACTTTTGAAGTTTGTTGCTTGCTGAAAAAGTTCTGGTAAGTACTGTTACATTGGTTGGGTGTTTGTGAGCTACGTGTCTGAAACTGCGTAAAATGATTTGTGAGAAATTCAGTCGTCGTAATAAAATTTTATATTATTAAAACTTCACTTTTGATTTTTTTTTACTTTCGAACTAAGATGTGTGGATGTCACTTTTTTTGTCAGGTATACATTAACAGTGCAGTCTTGTGTAGTTTTGCAATGTTATTTTTAAGACAACAGTTAATTTTGCGCTTCTTATAATACAAAGTAATTTTTATCCCGACATTTCGTAATTATGTAAATAAAACTACAACTTTTGTTTATTCTTTCAGATACCATCATGTCTGCCGATGAATCTCAGGCCAAATTTAACGTCGACATCTACGCAGGTTTCCAGCTATTTCGACAACTGAAAACGAGTCTAGATTTCGAAAAAGCCATCGTTGAGGAGCGTATTCTCGAACTTGCCTCAAAAATCATCAATTCAGACAACCCTCCAGCAACAAATAACGTTACTCCTTGCATAAACATTCCTCGGCGCATAACTTATCTCGTCAACAACCCCAACCTCAGAATTTATGGACAACTTTGGCGATGGACACACATCCGTAAACTTAACGTAAACAGAGAGTTGTCAAAATTTAAACCCGACAGGATCTGTTATTCAGCCATTCATGGTGAAATTTGTCTCAATCCATTACACTACTTGAAGAAAAGCCGACCAACTTTAGGCCTCGCATGGTATCCAACTCTTCATCCATGGGCGATCGTCGCGTATTACGAAAAATGTCGTAAGCTAGAAACTTTCCAGTGTTTTCGACCTGAAATTCAGGTAAAGTGTAATACCGTGCCTGGACGAGTAGTAGGATGTTTCAATTTGGAGGCAATTGGAAACGAATTACGAAGGGCCGAAGTGATCAATACGAGAAGACAAATAGGGGACGGAATTTCTCTACGTTATGAGAATGGACAGGTTTTTATGCAACTGTTGTCTGACTCGGTCGTTTATATCGAGTCGAAATTTCGTAATAGGGTTAAAAACCATAGAAAACAGACTCTTCATTGGTTAGAGCCATTTGATTTAACATCCATGAAACTCATGGATGACGATGAATTCCATGTCTTGTTGGATATGGCGGTACAAGAAGGAGCCGAAGCTGTCTCTGACCTTGCGAAGATTTTAACCATACGAGTAGTTTTTGTGGACCACTGGAGAACGAATACACCGGTTACAAATTACAACTGTTGGATAGAGATACGATTATGTAGGCAGATGACATGGATAAGCAACGCTTTGCGACAAATGGGAGCCCCATATAATCTCCATTACTAACATGTTTTCAACAATGTACACAATGTAATTTTATAATAAACACTTTATTCTTTGTAAGTTCTTCTTTTTTATTGTGTGGTGGCTGATGCTATTATTCGCCAAGATAAGAAAAAAAAAATGGCAAAAGCTAATGCAAACAAAATACAGATACACATAAATTGAGGATCTTGTAATCCTTTTCTCACATCTTCTACGTACGAAGGCAAACACAAATTGAGAACTGACCCCGCATCCTCCACGACAGAAGATTTATACTTATGACCACCTGACTATCCTTCAATTTGCCACTTGGAAATCATTTCTACTTATTGCAAATTGTACTTAAATAAAATATTTAGCACTTTAAAAATTATTTATTAAAATAAAAACAAAAATATTATAATTATATACAATCTAACATAATTCTGTTCATGGTAACTATCTAGTACCATGTGGTGGGTTCTTTCAAAATTTTGGAACCAATCAGAACTCGGGGCACATAGACAATAATTTTTAAAATACACAAATTAGCATTACTGTTTTCCACTATTTTTTCCTAATTTTATTCTTGAGTAGATTGTATGGGAATTTCCATTTTCGGGAATTTTTATTTTTTAGCATTAGCGATAAATCGATAATAATTAAATACTCCAAGTCAATTAGAAAGTAATAACTAATACTCTGTCATAGTGAACTTACCTGGACCCGTTTAAATTAGTGCTTAATAGATTCATGCGCATTCGTGCTAACGCTAAAACATAAACTTAAGCTCACTTAAGTTTATGTTTTCGCGTGTTATTATTTGCGATTTATAGGAATAAATTTAAAAACCACCCCATTCTAAAGCATGCATGTTACGCAACTGACTGACAATCCGTTGTCAGATTTTGATGACTCACCATGTTGAACTTGAAATAATCTGTCTTTAACAACCTTTGTCCTTCAACACGAAGTAATAGCAATCTGACGGTCAAGTGTTTATTTATGTTTATACATCGAAAGAATGTCATGCAGAAATTGGTTTCATTTGAATGAGTTTGTCTTCTCAAAACACAGGACTAAAATTATTAATTAAACCACAATCGAACAAAATGTTCTGAATATTATAATTCTTATTTTGGCTGGGGGAAACTTTATCGAAAAACAAAATTTTGAAAAGAAAATATTATTATTATTATTATTATTAAGTAGTAAGTTGACCAACAGGTCAAAGCCCAATTACAGGTCAACTATAATACGCCTTAACATGAAGAAAGGAAGAAATACTGCAGCTACAATTACTGGAGTTCTTAGATAAGAGTTCAGCATGCCAAGGCGATATCAAAACTGAATTAAATATGTAAATAAAATAGTAAAAAAAAAATAAAAAAAAAATAAATAAAAAAAATAAGGAACTAATACTAGACAAAGTTATCTAAAGATATCAAAGACATACGGACCCGGTGGGTTAGGTAGCATCGCGCTTGCCTGCCACACCTTGGGTCGTGGGTTCGATTCCCGCCCTGCTCTGGGTGTTGTGTATGTCCCCCGTTACCCTGTAATTGGGCCTCCGGCCTGTTGGGTAACGTTAACCAATAAAATAAAATAAAATAAAATAAAATACGGATCTAAGTTATACTGGTGACACATTTCATAGACTGGAGAGTGTTTTTCGATATTTAGACGAGGAGTTGGAAGATAAAAACATTGATTAGATCGAGATGACATTCTAGGTACCAAGATGAATATCTTACCAAGAAGATCAGTGCAATCGACGTGAAAATTTATCACATTACGAAGAAATTTTAACGAGGCGATACACCGTCTAGTACTTAAGGCTTCTACTTTAAATCGTTCTAACAAGACAGAGTGAGGAATACCTCTGACTGGATAAACACCATCCTCCTTAAATGCTGTGTATTTTAAAAAACGTCGTTGTATGTTTTCCAGATGGTTAATACGATTTTGTGTGTAAGGAGCCCAAACAATACATGCATACTCGAGCTTTGAGCGAACGTAAGCAAAGTACAGCAGTCGCAAGCTATCAACCTGTGTAAAATCTCTACCACACCTTATAATAAAACCAAGTGACCTGAAAGCACTATTACATATATGTTCCACATGATTAGCAAAACTGAGCTTACAATCAAAAATGACACCTAGATCTTTAAATCTATCCACTCTAGCAAGACTCATGTTGTTTAATTTATAGTCGAATTGAATTTGTGTGCACTTATTGGTAATGGTCATTATGTGACATTTCTTATAGTTCACTGGGAGTAAGTTAGACAAACTAAATTCATGAAACCTATTTAAATCATTTTGCAACAAGATGCAGTCCTCTATGGTTGAGACGTCTTTATAAATCTTAAGATCGTCAGCATATATTAAAACGTTAGATTTTATGTTCTTAACAATGTCGTTAATGTAAACAATAAACAGAAGAGGGCCCAGCACGGAGCCCTGAGGCACCCCCGAGGGAACAGGTCTTTTTATCGACTCGTGTCCATAATATGTAACGCACTGTAACCTATTAGATAGATATGATTCAATTAAATTAACTAATGAAACAGAGAGACCAATATTACTTAATTTTGCCAATAGAATTACATGATTTAATTTATCAAATGCCTTAGAATAATCAGTGTATACTACATCTACCTGGAGCTTGGAATCAAGCGAGTCAGCTGCGAATTGAGTAAATGTGCATAAATTTGTAACCGTGGATCGACCGTTGACAAACCCATGTTGATATTCACTAATTACATTTCTGAAATTAAAAAGAAGATGCTTGTGTAATATTATTTCAAAAACTTTAGAAAAATTACAAATTAATGATATGGGCCTGTAATTTTCAATTACATTTCTTTCGCCAGTTTTAAAAATTGGAGATACTATTGATAGTTTCCATATTTCAGGAAATTTACAGGTTCTTAGAATTAAATTAAAAAGAATTGTTAGAGGTGGAGTTAGTATACAGGCACAATCTGTCAGAATAAAGCCTGGAATATTGTCATGTCCTGAACACATATTAGGTTTGATCTTTTTCAAAGCGTTTAGAACATCTGATTCCGAGATAGTGTTTAGATTTATTATTGGGTTTAACATTTGATAATCAGCAAAATCGTCAGCGTTATTCACGGTACAATTATTATAATTACTGGAAAAATATTCTGCAAATGCATTGACAATATCATCAGGTTTGTTAAGAAGTTTATTTGAGTAGCTCAGCTGCGAAGGTATACCCCTATGTCTACTAAGATTGTTTACATGGGACCAAAATTTACTGGGATCAGATTTAATATTCACCTCAACGTTAGTTATATATCGTTTGTATTCTAAGTCGATGTCACGTTTTATCTCAGACCGTATCTTTTTAAACTTGCTATGTATCTCAGTTTCATTGATAGTTGATTTAAGCTTACGGTGTAGGGTGTTTTTAAGTTTCAGTTTCTTTATAATGACTGGAGTAAACCAAGGCGGAAAGCATATTTTACGGGAACGACGAGTTTTGGGAACATGTAAGTTGAGTGCATTATTTAGTTTATCGTAAAATATACCAGAAGCAATATTAATATCACTAGGTAATGCTGTTAAGTTCAGTCCAGTTGATTTTCATTATCTCTTTATACAAATTTGGGTAATCAGCTTGTCGAAAGTTCCAGTGGGCATTAACTATTCCACTGTGACTAATTGAGTTGGTTTTTTTGCCACGCTGAGTTTTTGAGATAATCAGAGAGGGATGGTGAACATCCTCATCCACTAAAGAGTCATCACACTTATCAACAGAACAATAAAAACTACCAATAAACAAGTCAAGACAACGTTCATTAATATTATTAACGTTATTGTACTGTTTGTAGTTGCAGAAATTGAGAAAATTGAACAGGGATGCAATTTTTCTGTTACTTGTCACAGGAAGCGACAAATTTGAACTGTAATCTGGTAGATTAAAATCACCTACTATGAGAACATTATGATTATTTGATTCAGTTATATTGGCTAATATGTGAAATATCAGTTCAAATTCCTCAATAGTTGCCTTCGGTTGTACATATATTACTACAACGTAAATATTGAAATAATTTATAGAGCATTTAACAGCAAGCAATTCACTATACCGCAGTGAATTATAACCCTTAGATGTAAGGTCAATGGGTTGTAATGCAAACTCTCGACGACATGCAAGTAATACAGCTCCACCTTTGGTTACATTCATTTTATGCATATTTCTATCTGTCCTTATCACTTGAAGATGGTTTGGACAAAATTCAGCGTCTAAGACAGAAGAGCTGAGCCAAGTTTCAGATAGACAAATAAAATCATAGGGACAACAAAGTATGGAATTCCGCAGTTGTATTAATTTGGTGTTTAGTCCTCTAACATTTTGATAGTAAATCAGTATATTAGAATGAGAAATACTATTTGAAGAACTATTAATACAGCTAAAATTTAATGAAGAGGAAAGAGTGCTAATTGAGGACACCTGATTATAGACTGGGAGGGTATTTACAGTAGTAATATTCTTGTCGGAGGCCACAAACGATGTGGATTGCTATATGGGGAGACCAAAGACATCTTGCTTGATTTTGTTAACCGCTAGATTATAAGCATGACAGCTGTTGTAATCCCAAGCAGCATCATTTGTATCAATATCTTGGCTTTTACCATCACGCTTTAGATTAAAACAGTTACCACAACCCAAATTTTCTGCTTTACAATCTTGTATTTTATGTTTGTCAGAGCACTTAGGACAAGATAGTTCTTTGTTACACTTAGATGAAGAATGATTAAAGCCATTACACTGGAAGCATCGGGAAACACCAATACCGGAGTATATAGAGCAACCATCTAGACCTATGAGACAGTGACCCAGGCTCAGTGCTCTTTTGTATGTAGAAACATCTACTTCTACTAATACCTGGAAACGGTCTTCATTATTTTTTATCTTAGAGAATTTTATCAACTTATATTCGCTGTCTTTATCAAAAATTATTTCATTTTGCTTAACCAGATATTTTAAGATGTTATTTTCATCAACACTATCAGAGATTCCCGCAATTCGAATACGTGGACGCAAGGTTTTAACTACTTTAATATCATAATCATTGTATAATTTATTAGTCTCTGAAAGTTGCTTAAATTTACTGACGTCATCACAACCCAGTAACACGCTTCCCTCTTTAAGATTTTTAACATTCCCTATGTTTAAAGAAGATTCAACGGGGTTAATTTTAGACAAGATATCTGATTTGGTTTTATTAATAGGTTGTTCTTTGTCTTTCGGCTTCACAATTACAGTTTGTTGCGAATTTTTTGCAATTGCGTCAGCATAAGAAGTTTTAGTACTGACAT
The DNA here is from genome assembly GCA_022388445.1 of Zophobas atratus. Taxonomy (NCBI): domain Eukaryota; kingdom Metazoa; phylum Arthropoda; class Insecta; order Coleoptera; family Tenebrionidae; genus Zophobas; species Zophobas atratus. Next base: position 24,770,901 of record CM039450.1, on the reverse strand, counting down.
CAGTAGGAGTCAAGTTACACTCAGAAGTTGGTCTGCTTTGGCATAATTTGTTTAATTTCTCTATTTCTCCACGAAGAAGACTATTTTCAGTTGTAAGATTTTGAAGCCGTGATTCCATAAGGTCTATTTTAGTAATTGCAGATTTTAATTCAGCACGAATAATTGATTGTACCAATTGTTTAAACTTATCCACCGGGAGGTTTATATTTTGAGAGCTGTCAAAGTTATTGGAATCTGCATCAGAAGATACAATTTTTAATTTGCAAAATGTACAGCTCCATTTAGTAAGTGAATTATCCTCTAGCATTTTATTATATATTTCATGGGTTAATTGCCCACATGGTAGATGGTAATTGTATTTACACTGCTTACACGAAATATATAAATCGCTTCTGCCGATTGTGCGTGAACACTTGTTACATTTAACTGCCATTGTGATTAAATTATTAATTTGTTATAATAAACCACCTCCAAGAGGAGGTAGCTCAAGAAGGAAAAAAAAAAAAAAACACTCAGTGATAGCACTACAGATAGTACTCAGACAAAAAGAAAGGCGATAAGATATTAACGATGGCTAATTGTAGACTAATTTGTCGGAGTTTTTCAACTCTGATCCGAGGCAATTAGACCCAAAAGCAAGGAAAAAAAAAACAACTCACCGACCCTCCAAGGGGCCAAGTCAGCCACTCAATAGAAAAATCCGAAACTGCTAAGCTCAAACAACGAATCAATCGAAGAAGAAATTTAGCACGTCCGTCCGCATTCACTACTCACCACCAATCGACTGCAAAAATCGCATGTAATATATCGAAAAACTAAATATCGAATTCACAAAATATCGAATCACAAAATATCGAAAAACATATTGTTATTGTCGACCTTGCGTGCATTCAAACTATATTCTAAATGAACTCTACGTTATAACAAGTACTCCATTATTAATTGCAATAATAAAAAATCGTAGAGACTCATTGTCAGCGAAAATAAAAGTGTCATCATTTTTCGACTTATTCAGATTGAAAATATGGATTTTCGTTACGTTGAAAGTCAGGAAAATAGGAAGAAACTGTACTGTGGTGGTTTTTTCTACACAAAAGAAAAATCAACAGAGAACGCGGTATACTGGAAATGCGATCAATGGGTCAAAAAATGTAAGGCACGTGCCACCATCTAAGAATTTTTCAGAGAGAACATGGTTACACTAAAAATTTAGAATTACTTCGTTGCTGCCCGTTGATGGATGGTACTTTTCAAAGTGTTCCTTGTCTCTTCTATCAGTTATATACAATCAATGGCGAAATAGAAGATGCATATTTCCCTGTGGTATTTGGGCGTCTGCCAAAAAAAACTGAAGGTATATACGTGAAAATGTTTGAAAAAATCAGAGAATTTTTAAATATTCCAAAAGTACAGTAAATACTAACTGACTTTGAATTGGCTGCTATCAACGCTTGTTCACTTTTATTTCCATCTGCATTAAGTCACGGATGTTATTTTCACTACCGTCAATGTATTACGAAGAGATCGACAAACCAATGGAAAGCAATATTTATATGACTCAGACAAGGATTTTCATTTGTTTGTTAAAAAACTAATTTCTATTGCATTTGTTCCCGTCGAGCATGTTATTAGAGCATTCGAGGCAGTATGTGTTGCAAGCGATATACCAGAAAATGCCCAGTCTGTCATATTATATTTTGAAAATACTTGGATTGGTCGACAAATGCCCAAAAGAGAGCCAAAATTTAGACACAGTCTTTGGAATTTTTTCGATGCAATCGTACAAAATTTTCTAACTACTAACAATGCAGTAGAAGCGTGGCATAGGAGTTTAAATAATCAGTTTCATGCCAAAAAAAAACATCAGTTTGGGCGTTTTTTGAAGGACTTAAAAGAGAACAGTCAATGACTGAATTGAAAATAACTCAACAAGGTGCCGGATTGAAAGAACTTCCAAGAAAAAAGTACAAAGACAAAAATAAAAAATTATAGGTGGTAGTCAACCATTTTATTTATATTAATTATTTAACAAATGTAGCATGTGACTTGTAATAAAACTTTATTTTTAAAAATTAATAGTTTTGTAAAATGTATATTATTTCGATATTTGCAATTTCCATATTTTGTCGTTTCGATATTTTGTATATTCGATATTTAGTTTTTCGATATATTACATGCGATATTTTCTTTTCCATATTTTGTTTTTCGATAAAGTTTCCGCCACCCGAATGAGTTTGTCTTCTCAAAACACAGGACTAAAATTATCGGAATGGGACTATTTGGCGCGGCCGACTTGGCACGGCCAACTTGGCGAGGCCGATTTGGCGCGAGCCATTTTGGCGCAAGGCCAACTTGGCGCAGGGACACTTTGGCGCAAGCCATCTTGGCGCGAGTACGTCGGTATATAATATAAAAAATATTTACTTTTCGTACTGTGGTTGGCACCCTGTTATTTACGGCAAGTGTAGGCAACCAAATACACACGTAATTTCATTCACACAAATTCCAATAACTAAATGATCCACGGAGCAAGAAGTTCCACGTTTAGGAGTATGTTTATAATCGGCTGCCGGGCGCGAAGCGCCCGAGTGTCCATTAAAAAGTGGACATTACCCCTCCACGCGTTGGAGACTATAAAAATTAGGTTATGCTAACAACGGGTGCAATTTTTGTATAATTATATCTATTTTTCTTGGTGCGAGTTCATTCGCGCCAAGATGGCTCGCGCCAAGATGGCTTGCGCCAAAGTGTCCCTGCGCCAAGTTGGCTTTGCGCCAAAATGTCTCGCGCCAAGTCGGCCGCGCCAAGTTGGCCGCGCCAAGTCGACCGCGCCGAATTGTCCTAGACCGTAAAATTATTAATTGAACCACAATCGAACAAAATGTTCTGAATATTATAATTCTTATTTTATCATCAAAAACGTGCACATTCATCACATTTTCGAGAAAATGTTAGTCGTTCTTAATTTGACCAACAAAAAAATTGTGGCGACGTCATCAACATGGATAACACTAGTCACAAAACAAAAGAAAAGTATAGTCACAGGGTATTAGAAGTGCCAGAAAAAACAAGGACACGTATATCAACTTGGATTGGTGCAGTGTAATACTAAAAATAACAGTACTGTATTCCTAAAATTTTTAGGGAAAATGGAGTGAGTCCCTGATTTAATAAATTTTATTCGACAAAATTTTTTGGGGATAATATGCAGATATATTTTGATTAACAATGTATCATGCTTACAATAACTTTAAAACGTCTGCAAAATTTAAAGGTATTCTGTTTTGCAATTCTTGATTTATCCAATAAAATAAATTGACTGATTGATGTATAAGCAAATCTAAAAAATATTAATGAAATGATAAATTACAAGTACAGACTCATCATATTTTGTACACTTTAGATAGGATTTATTCGGCAAAATTTTGAGCTGAAGCATTCGGTTTTGCAGATTCAAAATGAAATTGCAAAATGTTGTTGTATACTTAATTTAGATTTTTTTCCAAAAATCTGGACTTTTCTGATAATAATATTAATAATAATAATAATAATAATACTTTATTCCCAACAGGTAATAATACACCCAGTAACAGGGGAAAAAATGAACAATAATTATGAAGTAGTGCAGTAAATACAAAGAAAAAGAAAAAGAAAAAAAATATATATATGTATAAAATATTAACTCAAATAAAATTAAGTAAAAATAAGTCACAAGTGAAAACTTAATCCAAAAACGCAACTTTTAATTAATGGTTCAATTATAATATTATGATCGGAACAAAAGACAAAATAAATTATTTTATTACAGTAGACTTTATAAATGGTTTGAATAACAGTACCTAAACTATCAGCATTTATGTCGCAAAATTTAGATATATGATTAAATAGTTCACACATGAGAATTATAGGTGATCTACGTAACACATTTGTTCTGGTTGCTAATGAGTAAAATGTTAAAAACTGTCGAGAATGAACACGAGGTACAATGAAACGAATTTTATCTAAAAGAATTATACAGTCTATTTTGTTATTAACTAACTTATGTAGAAAGCTGATGGTATGAATAATACGCCTAATTTCTAAAGAAATAAAGTTGAATTGATTTAACAGTTGTCAGTGATCACACCCTCTGTCAGGATATACCCCAGATGAACGATATGACAGAAATTTCAGGAACTTACGTTGGACGGATTCTATATTTTTTATATGAATTTCGTAAATTGGAAACCATATTAGTACTCCGTATTCAAGTTGAGATCTAACTAATGCGTAATACAGATTGCAAAGAGTAGAGATGTTGAGAAAATCATTACAATTTCTGTAAATGAAACCATACATCCTGTAAGCTTTTGACACTATTTCTGTCATATGATCATTAAACATTAGCCTACTATCAAAGGTGATTCCAAGGTCTTTATACTTTTCTCCACGATTTAGGGTAACTGCATCGATATTATAATTGAAGATAATAGGTTCCTGTTTTTTAGTATACGAAACTACAAAACATTTATTTTTATTTAGTGATAAACGATTAGTGTTGCACCACTCGACTACAGTATTAATGTTGGTTTGAAGAATCCTACAATCATCAATGGTGTTAATTTCAAAAAACAATTTCAAGTCATCTGCAAATAACAACTTTTCGGAAGATATATGTTCAACAATGTCGTTAATAAACAATAAGAACAAAAGTGGTCCCAAATTAGATCCCTGAGGAACTCCAGATGTCGGTGAATATATTTCTGAATAGAAGTTACGATATCGTACTGACTGCACTCTACCAATAAGGTACGACTTGAATAATTTAAGTAATGACTCAGGGAAGCCAAATTGGCGCAGTTTGTCTAGGAGAATAAAGTAATCGATTTGGTCGAAGGCCTTAGAAAAGTCCATATATATCGCGTCGACTTGACTTCTACTATCGATTAACTGAGATACGTATTGAGAAAAACAAGCCAGATTCGTCACAGTCGACCTCTTCTTAACGAAACCATGTTGGTATGGTGTTATAAAAGATTTCACAGATGAATAAATTAGCTTATACATTACTGATTCAAATGTCTTCACAAAATTACATAATAAACTTATGGACCTGTAGTTCTTTACATCAGCTGTATCCCCAGACTTAAATATGGGAGTAATGCAGGATTTTTTCCAAAGTTCTGGTACCTGACAATCTTTGAGAATAAGATTAAATATTCTAAGCAATGGAGTCACAAAGATATATGCACAGTCCTTGAGTAGAAAGCTAGGAATGCCATCAGGACCGGATGTAAATGTGTTCTTACAGTTTTTTAAGGCCAAAAGAATATCTTTTTCAGACAGTGAAGTAATAGTAACTGAAAGCTGAGCTGCTGTTTCATTCGTAGTGCAAAAAGGAGCTAAACAATCGGACTTTATATAAACATTACTAAAATGATGAGCAAAAGCGTTAACTATAGCTTGTGGACATGATAGTTCTCTGTCATCATAGCGCATTAAGCCAGGAATACGTGTGCTACCTTTTTTGTTATGAAGAAACATCCAAAATGACTTAGGATCTATAGAAATATTATTTTCAATCTTACGCATGTACATTCTATAAGCATTTTGAACAAGCACTTTACATTTGGAACGATGGAATTTAAATAAATTATAGTAATGAGCAGTTTTATATTTTTTATACAGTTTGTGCAATGAGTATTTAGTGCGTATAGCATTTCTTATTTCCTGATTAAACCAGGGAGGATATTGTCGACGGTTAGTACTCAATTTGATTTTAAATTTAGGAACAGCAAGATCAAAAATTTCATGGAGTTTGGCATAAAAAAGAGAACAAATTTCATCAACGCTACCATCGGTATCTAGGAAATCCCAGTTGCAAGAGTAAAGCATATCATAAAGAACTGGAAAGTTTACCTTTCTAAAGTCATATTGTTCTAGATTATTTATAGGGAAAGATTGATCAAGGGGGATTACAGATTTTATAACTATACAAAGAGAAGGATGGTGAACATCATCATCGACGAAATTGAAATCAGAAGCCTCTACCTTACACTCGATATTAGAGTAAACTAAGTCTAGAATATGGTGATATTTATTTTGCACATTATTATGCTGCTCTAAATTAAGGAAAGATTGGAAATTATTAAGAGATAGAGTGAATTGGTTTATTTTACACAAGGTGAAATCCGGAATGTTAAAGTCACCACAAATCAAAATTTTATTATTTTCTTGAATGTCTATTCTACTTAGGGCTTCAAGAAATAGTTGAAATTCATGTACTGATACCTGAGGAGGTACGTAAAGGACAATAAGGATTAATTCCTGCTTAACACTCAACAATTTAACTCCTACAACATCTATAGTCGGAACAATATCCCCTAAATAAGAAAGATCCAGAGCAGATGATTTCAATGTATTATTAATACCTAAAAGTACCCCACCTCCTCGAGAGACGCCCATCGCTTGTAGATCCCTGTCTTTCCGATAAACAACAAAATCATGAGGAAGAAATTCAGTGTTACTAATATCACTGGCCAACCAAGTTTCAGTTAACGCTATTATATCAACATTGATTAATTCAGAAACAGAATTGTAAAAGTTAGATATTTTGGATCTTAAGCCCCGAACATTCTGGTAAATACAACACAACGAAGACGTGCAACTGGGTGTTCTTTTTAGTTTACCGAGACAATTTTGGGTGAGCCATTTATATATTTTATTCTCAGATTTGTTTCCCCGTTGCTTATTCTAATGCCAAGTTGTTCTTTGACTTGTCTGTAGGATGCGTTTTGCTTAGGAGTGCGATCGAAGGACAGAGTAATGTTGTTATAGTTTACGTTGCTTTTCAGTACCTTGGCATTACGAATAAATTTTTAAACCTCGAATTCATCATTCAAGATAACTCTTATGGGTCTAGGTTTATTACCGGGATTTTGTTGAGAAAAGCGACCCAAACGTTGAATCTTAATACCAGAAACATCAGCATCAGGCCGGACTAATTGTAAAATATTTTCAACGGCAGACTTATCTATTGCAGAACGTTGATTATTATTATTAGTAGAAATCTGTGGTTGCTCTTCAACACCAAATATGATTAAGTTTTGTTTTCGATTTTGCCTTTCCATTACTTCGTTAACGATTTCTTCAAATTGATTGCTGGGGCTACGCTGGTCTTCATGAAGCGCGGACCGAAGAGTGGCTAGTTGAGTGTCAAAGTCTTCTTTCAGTTTCTCTATGGCAGTTGTAAACTCGGTTTGTAACGATGAAATTAAGGTTTCGAAATCTTTATACTGAGCCATATTATTGTTGCATGTATTGCACACTACTTTTATTGACCTAGATTTAGCTCGTGTTATCTTCACGTCATTTTCGGAGAGCCCCACACAGGCAATATGCAATATTCCTTGACAACCATCGCAAGTTATGGTATGGGCATTAGCTTTGCATACAATACCACAATTTAAGCAAATATTATTCATTATGATTAAAAAAAAGTGGAATATAGGATATAACAAGGACACAAGTTCTTCACACCCAAGGGTCTGTTCGGGTAGCTAACTTTCGACAAACAGGAAGACCACGGGAGGTAAAACATAAGAGAACAAAGGATTAATTAAAAATATTGTACGACCGCAGTCATTCACCATAATGAAAGAAACACTATCGGTACGTAAAAACGTCCCCGTGGTAACAGCCAGCACTTGAGTAGATATTAGTATATATCAAATTAACCATCCGTTGGATTCAAAAACCGTTTTGGCCTTTGGAAAGATAACACAAAGCACAAAAGATTGGTATAGAATCCACCCTAAAACACTCGATGATACTTTCACACCACTGAAGGTCACTCAGAGCAACACTTTATACGTGTATTAGCTGCACTGACACACTTCTTTTTTTTCTGATAAAAACTCAATACGGAATTGTTATTATTATTGATGCTGTGAATTACAAACTCAGGCACAGGAAAGATCATGACTGTAACCCCTTTCACGTGTTACTATTCATTGAAGAACGTTCATTTTTGCATCGAGTCCTGGTGAAAATTGACAATTGTATGTTAAACACATACTTGGAGGGCGGTACAAAGCGACCATTTGCTTTGCATCTTTGCACAAGGGCTTCAAAAATCAGGAAGCCATGTGAAAAGTTGGTTGCATAACTTTGCACATGTTTGTTGACTTTTTGTATTCTAAAACTGAACATCCCAGATTCAATGGGCTATGTTCGGAGATAAAAAAATGTCCCTGCATAAGTCTAAAATCTGTCCTGCAACATCCGGTGTTCCCTAGGGTCCCAGGGAAGTAATTTGGAACCACTTCTATTCTTAATTTATCTAAATGATCTACCAAATATGTTGATAGAGGTTTACTAATAAGTGATTTAATACATTTTTATACCGGACGCATGTTTTATAATAAAATATAAAGGATTCTATTAATAAAAATAAATTATATTATTTGTTGGTTAAAGTTATATTGATATCACTTGATAGTTAACATAATATTCACATTAAAACCGGTAAATTCCATACCATTAACTACAATATTAATAAGGCTAAATTAATGGTTTTTCAAATAAATCGCTCGTGCGGGACTTAGGTTAATTATGTTGTATTTGAAAGTTTAAATTTTCCCTCTACTCTTCGATTGGTCGACGGTGGTTAGTGACAGCAAAACATCATCTTGGCCGTATAAAGTTATCTACGACGGTATACTAGACGAAAACGTTTAATGCGTTTATAGCTTTGACGTTTAAAGTAGTTTATGGCCAACTTAATAAAGACTTGGATCACCTGATTATGAAAAGAGAATAATTTATTGTACAGTAACTGGTTTATTCAAACAATGAACAACGATCTTCTCGATGCAACATTTTTTAGTGATGAAATCTGGTTTCATCTATCATCTATCAGCATTGACTTGTATATTAAAAAGAGTACATTGTTTACAGAAACAGACTTGATTAGTTTTACATAATTATGGTAATTCACTAGGTTACCTTTTAATATCAATAATAACAATAATAATATATTTTATTGCCCGAGAGGAGAGTTTCCAATTCTAGGACAATAAAGAACAGCAGTAAACTACATTAGAAAAATATAAATAAAATAATAATATAAATTAATTTATCCAAAGTAGTGATTTTTACATTGTTCTAACATGCTTAAGTACGTCCTCTTTGTGAAGTTTCTAGCTGCGGATGGGTAAATGTTTCTAATAAGCAGAATGGCTCCACTTGTGTCGAAAGTTTGCTTATCTAAACAACATAAAAAACTAGATATTATGGGTAATTTAATAATTAGATAATAATTTTTCAAATAAAAAATATTTTGTTCCGGATACTTACTTAAACCCTTAAAAATAGTGTGTCCTCCGACAATATTTTCTTGTACAAGGAAATCAAATGCAATTTATCATGTTCTCAAGCTGGTGAAAAAATATTTTGAAAGAAATTTTCGTGCTATTATTTGCAAATCAAATCCAGATTTATCGCACTCCTTGCTTCGAAAAATTGGTTGTAAAATTTGATGTAACTTTATTTTTAAACAAGAAAACTAAAGATTGAGAATCAAAATCAATTTAAAAAATATTAAATTTTAAAGTCAAACCTCACAATCGCGTGTCATCTCCACTTGTTGTGTATTCACTTGCACTTTGTAGGGTAACACATATGTGTATTTAACATCAAGAGTGGATAGCAGATCACATGACAGAAAGTTTTCACTAAAATTTCATAATTATGTAACACAAAATGGATTTCTACTGTGATATGTACTCACCTTTATTTAAACGTTGAAAGTCTAGGGAGCTTATGAGGAAGAGCAATGGAAAAATACTTATAATTTATCATATTAAAAATAATTTAGTCTAGTGATCACATAGGCAAAGTTTGAATCATCGTATAGTATTTATATTTATTCTTATCAATTAAGACTCAGACTTGAAGGAAATTGGTCAAAGTTTATTTTGACAGAATCCCTTTTGTTTCTTTTTTTTCTCAAAAATCGGGATGTCTAGGGTGAAAATACGACACGATTCACGAATCACGCATCCAGTAGTACAATCCTATAAAAATAAATATATACAATGCCAAAAAAAGAGGCAAATTCAAATTATAGTAAGTAAAATGGTATGTTTCACCGCACATTTTGTTTTTTAATTTATTAGAAGGTGTTTTAGGTCAATTTTGTCGTTGAAGTGTTTTGTTTATTTATTTTTTTTTTTTTGTAAAAATTTCAAAGTCAACAGTTTCTATATGGATCCGCTGGAATCACGGTCAAAATCTTTAAAAATCCACAGGTTTTAAAAAAATAACCTTAAAAATGTGGTGATATGTTAAAAAAATACATATAAAAAAAATCACGACAAATATTGATTTTTTTATTTTATAAAAAAGCAGTACAATTTTTCAACATCAAAGTCGATCTGTTTGCTTAAGTACCGTAAAAGAGATGGAAAAAAACTGATAAAAAAAATAGCTTAAATAGACGAAAAAAAATGTGGAGTGAAACGTGCCATTTTATTTTCTACTGATTTCAATTTAGAAATTTGGTCTATAACGTCCGATAACCCAATCCCTAAACCCGAGTCATTCAGATGAAAACTGGCTCGGAAACAGCAAACAATGCTTTTGGAAAGTATATTTGGTAAATATAAATTAAAGAAAAATCTGGATGTCTAATATAAAAACTCAACAGGGGTTGATAAACCACATGTGCATGAGTATCTTATTTTATAAAATTTAAACAATATTTACTAAACTGTAAATTTTGAAGTTGACGTCAATAAATTGTTGGTGGAGATGATTAATAAAATTTTGATTAGATTGTAATACACATAACATTTGACAAGTGGTTCAGTAGTTTCGGAGATTATCTGTCTAATAAAAATGCAGACAGACGGCAGACAGACAGACCAACCAGGAGACCTATAAAAAAAATTTTTGAAGAAAGTTTTATAGTGACACATTTCGTTTGTCAAATCTTGGATATCATTATTTTCGGAAATTTTAAACTGATAGCATTTTGCTTTTTGCGATATGTTAATTATGTCTAGAGGGAAAACCGATTCAATAACTTCTATGTTAATCTCTTGTGCGTCTGTTTTTATGGAAGAGGTGCCTCGGACGCCAAAGTCAATATTCGTCATAAAAAATAATTTGCAGTTGCGCAAAGCAGATTCCTTTTTAAACGACTCAAAATATTTTTTTATCGCAAAATTTGCCTTTGAACCTGTCGTCGTAAGATCACCTAAAGTTATACACTTCTTGTTTTGTAAATGTTTTAGTTGTATTGCATATGTTTCTCTATGATTTTCTGTTTCCAAAACAACGTCGTCAAAATCGCCGAAATCTCCGTTATTAGACGATATCAGAAAATTATTTATGTTATAGTTTTCAGTAAGTTTCAGCGCCATATGTGCGAGAAAGTACAGTTCATAGTCTTTTCCTTTATCCGTTGTCCCAGCGCGTTTTTTAAATTTCTAAAATAAAAATTACTTGGTAAAATATCTTTGAAAATGTTACTTCAAAAATACTTATATAATATATATACAGGGACATTTTTTTTATCTCCGAACATAACCCATTGAATCCGGTATGTTCAGTTTTAAAATACATAATATCAGTGCATTTACTTGGTTGCATAAATTAGGCATGGTACAAATTGTTGACATTTAACGCAACAACTGTCACTACAATAAAGCATTTCATGTAATTTCAACAAACAACTTACCATGTTCTAAGTTTCTTGTTGCGAAAAGATGGCTATGTATATTGAAAAAACGACAAAATATAAGCCCCGCCCGCCCGCCCCATCTCAATTCTGATGATTTTTTTTATTCGTCGTAAACCGAGGGGTGGAGCGTAATTGGAAAACCGATATTTCCCTTACAAATTTATCATTTTAAAAATGTTTTAAGTGTCTTGTTGTAAAAAGATGCCTACACAGATTAAGAAAAAAAGGCAAAATCAGTAATGGAACTTCAGTAGTTTTACAGGAAGTTTCCATGTTAGCATTATCTGAAATAAGATCAAGTTGATCTGTTAATAAAAAAATCCTACGTCCCATCTAAAATCTACCCGTAATAAATTTATAAAATAAAGATTTATAATTGTTTGATTTGAATGTTAATCAGCACCTTCTTGTGGAGAATTTTGCCACACTGGGTACTAAGGAGTCCGGAACCAAAGTCTACCGAAGACCTGTGTTCGGTACCACAACAACGGTACTAAAATGTGGTTCTCTGGAGTTATTTACGTCAGTTGCGGATTTTTTTGACATAAATGGTAAGAGCATAGATTTCAAAAATCCCGCTTCGCTAAAATTATGCCTCATTATGACAGTTCTCACTTGTCACATTAATGTCTAATGTCATTTGTAACCTGTCATCTAAAGTCGTCGTTTTTATTGTTTTAACGTTTTTCAAGTGAGAATTACAGTAATTCTCGCGTTTTCAAAACTCTTGGTGTGAAATGTTTTATCTTTTCCTTTCTCTGACCATCACTGGGGTAAACCACAGGGAGGATATCTGCTCAAGTCTATGCAACCAAATATACAGTTGTTAAATCCTGCGATAATCGAGACTGCTAATTTGACAGTCACGTCAAAAAATTTTTTTTTAAGAAAATTGTAACGGATAATGAATATCGAAAGCGAAATTCCTCCAGACATACTAAAATCACTGTATGAAAAAACATACAATGAATTCATTAATAGGTGCCACGAAAAGAACGTAACGGCGGTCTATACTGAAGAAGTTAGCGTATTTTTTTAAACTAGCACAAAAAAGTTTAATGAGCAGCCTATGGCCCAAATATTCTATGTTAAAGTCAACTCTGAATCTAAAGCAAAATGTAGACATCAGTACGTTCCATGAATTAAATATGTTTCTCAAAAGGAAAACTGAGAATCACGTTCCTAAAAAATTTAAAGTATTAGAAAAAGGGCACATCCAAAAATTCGTATCAGATGCTCCCAACAGCCTCTGCTTAACGATAAACGTAATCAAATAATGATCAACCAAACAAAAAATAACATAGAACTTTACAGGTTGCACTAATTTTTGGAGTAGCTAGAGCATTAAGACGAACTTTTAAAACTCGAAAAAACAGATGTTCAAGACATGGGTTCAAAATTTCTAGTGACTATTAAGTCAACTAAACAAAAACATAGAGAATATTTACCATAGCAGAAAATCAAGAAAAGACTATGGTAAATTTAATAATAAAAACAATAGATGTTCAACACAGCCAATTGGAATCAACACTTTTTCGAAAATGCCTTGCCAAATAGCAACATTTTTAAAATTAGACCAACCGCGTTTATACAGTGGACATTGTTTTCGGCGGTCGTCTGCGTCAATACTATTTGATGGTGGTGCTGATTTCGCAGAAATTAAGCCTCATGGCGGCTGGAAGTCGACAACTGTAGCAGAGGGCTACATTGACAACTCCGTACAAAATAGTTTAAAAATCACAGAAAAATTTTTGTTAAATTCCGATTGTGCAACACAAAATCCTTCTACAAAATTTTGTAACAAATTTCAGTGAGCCCCACGATATAAACCTGAATTTAAATTCGGATCATGCACAATTACAAACTTAATTATAAATGTAAAGAAAGATTAAATGAACACGGTTCAATTATTAATAAGTTATATGATAAGAAGATGTATTTGTTCCCTAAAAGTTGCTGAATTTTCTTCCTTACTTAGTCTTTTGATCATAATCTCCCACATTTTGACTTTGCCATGGGAAAATTAAATTAAAATGACAAAGTGTATATTTGGTTGCATAGTTCAATCTTTTAAATAATTTTCTAAATTTTAAAAACTTCGTTCATCGAAAAAATATTGTAACTAGCACGTAGTGTAATGACGACTAACGATCTCGGCAATTTTTAATTCCACTGGCTCCCTTCGGTCGCTCATGTAATTAAAATGACTCGATCGTTAATCGCTGTCACTACACAATTAGTTACTTAAATAACTATTAATATTAGAGGGTGTATTTCGGCGGTCTATAATCGATGGCTAATGTGAATTTATTGCCACACAAATACTCACTGAAATTTTATACGCCATATTTTCCACACTATCATTAACTGAATTTTGTTCTTTTCAAATTAACATTTTTTTGTCGCCAATTTTTGAACTATGTCGTCATATGCAATTTTCTTTGTTAAATCTCGTGTAAAAGATCAGAGAAGACGATGGGTCTAATAAACAAACAAACACTATTAGTCTCGAATCATTAAAATGCATTATGAAGTGTGTAATAATAATTTAAAACTTAATTGAGGATATTTGGCAATATTTTATCTCAGTTCTAATCTAATTGAGTCAATCACATTTTAAATGTAAGTTGCCATTGTTGTCCTAGTTTTTATAAAGAATCTCAACGACTTTGCACAAACAAAATTATAGTCTAGAATTGTATGTACTAAGTTTCACAATCAACTTGACAAAAAGAGATGTGAAAAGAAACTTTGAAATAATTGTGATTTCAGCATGTCAAATGTAAGTACCGACTTATAAAAATATAATTTATTTTTTTAATTTATTCAAGTTATTTGTCACTGTTCAATTATTTTACACAAATATAGTCATAATAGAAGCTCAAAAAATTATATCACATGACCGTTCGTTAGTATAACATCCAAGAGCAGCACTATATTTAAAACAAAAATGATATAGAGTCGGAGCCGAAAAATCAAGTTATTTTTCTGTCATGTTAAAAATTTTGATGTAGTCCATGCCTATTTTCACTTTGACGTTTGAAGTTTAAAAGATTTATTACGTTGCCATCCAGCAGTGTCAAAAATGACAAACGTAAAAAATTGGCCTAAAGAGTTTAGACAGTACTTTCCTCGCTGTGGGAAACGTGACGACTGCATGCCTATTATGTTTTTTTCGCATTACATTTTTGTAACGGGGCATTTTAAAATAAATTAATTATTAATTTTCTCAATTTTGTCATTATTTGACATCTTTGTAATTTTTTTTCTGTGATTGCTTATTAAAAAAAAATTAAATTAACCATTACACTTCTCAACCTGTAGACGTGACGGTGAAACACAAACTAAACTACGTTTCTACGAATTGCAATAACCGGATGACAATGCCGACGGTCTAAACTTTTTTATTGCTCTGACTTACGTTTATTGAATTAAACACTACATTTTATTTGGTTTTTGGATGCTGTTTGAAAGTACCAGATTGAGCAATGGACTCCATTACTGTACGTCCTTAGGTTATCCTCGATAAGAAAAACAACTTGAAAGTGTTTATGTTTATACATCGGAAGAATGTCACGTAGAAATTAGTTTGATTTGAATGAGTTCAACCTTGAGGGGTCATAGGATCAAAATAATAAACTAGTAATTAACTAATCGACAAAACGTTCTGAATATCATTATTATAATTTTTATTTTAAATAAAGATGTTTGTATTTTCACATTTTCGGGAAAGTGATGTGACTCGTTCTTAATTCGATCAATAAAAATATGAATGCTATGATGAATCACAAGTAAAAACTCATTTATTCGGCAAAATTTTGAGATAACGTCATCAATTTTTAGGGGGAAATAAACAGATTTATTTTGATTAACAATTTACCATGCCTACAATGACTTTAAAACGTCTGCAAGATTTCAAAATATTCAGTTTTGCAATTCTTAATTCAGTCAATAAAATTAATTGACTCAGTTATTAATTTTTTTCAGACACCCCGTATAAGCAAATCTAAAAAATATTAATTCAGTGATAAATCAAAAGTATATACACATCATTTTTACACATTTCAGATGCACATTTTTTTCAGTAAAATTTTGGGGTGGCGTCATCAATTTTTTAGGGGGATGAACAAATACATTTTGACTAAAAATTTAATATGCCTATGATAAATTTAAAACATCTCCAAGATTTCAATAGTTGGTTTTGTAGTTCCTGATTAAATCAATAAAATAAATTCACGCATTAATTAATTTATCATCATAATTTCTACCTATCTTATATAATTTATTTACTAGTATATAAACCACTATTACACATTGTTTTTAAAAGGTAAGTTGTACAGTTAAATCATTGATGAAAAAACCGAAGATTTTGTCTGAGTCATAAGGAAATTTTGACAGGAAATCGCAAATCGTTGACGATTCTTCCTAAAAGTACCTATTGTTTATTCGCGCTTATCGATTGATATTGAGAGATACTTATAACAAAAATATTTCTTTGTTAAAAGATCTTCCATTAAATATGTTCTAAGCGCACAGACAATACGATGAAATAGTTAGAATTAGAATACATTTTTGTAATAGAGAGTTATCCTAGCAGGTAAGAATCCATAGTATTTTTGTAACGCTAAATATCTAAGGGAGGAACATACATATTATCTATTTCTATTATATAAAATATGAAACACATACACACACCTAAAGTTGAAAAGAGGCTGCCTAGGACATATTATCTGATATTATCAATAGTCATCGCAACTGCAATTTTTTTTTTAATTCATAACCTGATTACTGATTAGTAATGAAACAAATATGTATAACTTCTTATCAAACGTATTAGATATATCAGAAACATTAACGAAAACATCCTTATCTTACTTAAGGACTAACATGTTATTAAAAACATTCATTTCTAGCAATAACTGGTAAAAATGTACTCGCATTATAAATACGCATAATAAAAAAATATTGAACTTAATCCATCAAAGACGTATCTTCAAAAATCCATGGCCGTCTTTGTTCATTTTTTACTATTCTTGCAGCATCATTCATGACATTCATTCGTCAGTTCTTCTGACGTCTTTTATTGCTTACACTGATTTAGTTTACTTTTGACTATTAGTCAAATATTATACATACTTACATCCAAGAGTTTACAAATGCAGGTAAACGGTTTCAGGAAAAAGGCAAAATTCACAGCTCTTTTTCTATTTTTGTCAGTCAGTCATTTTTGTTTTATTTAATACTAAAAACGTCCAAATTTAAATGATCACTTGATCTACAAATAAACAAAATTATGTTCCTAGAAATAGTATGATCTATTACTGTTTACATATATGTAGTATACACCGTGTGTTTAAAAAAAAGCTACCTCTCTTATTTTTTCGAGTATCACTTTGTGTGACAATTTTTTAAAGATACGTGTACAATAGAGATTTCTGTGGGGCTGGGTTTTTTATTTAAAGACACGCTATACATTGCATATATTGTACACTTCAAGTTTGACCTCAAATTCTCTCAGCCAACTTTTGAATTGTGATTGATAAGGATTAAGATACAGATCTTAGACAGATAGTTATTTCAGCTAGTAATCCATGTCATTAAACTGATTCTATGACGTAGAATACGTAGAACGGGATTTATGTCCATTATGTATTTGCGTACTTTAATTTGACGTAACTTTGTATTTTGATTCATTTTTCCATACGAGTATTATGACACATTTTTGTAAAGATAACACTTTCTTGACTTTGTTCAGAGCAACAATTCTCAATCAATTAATACTTATTTATTTACAGTGCAAATGAGATAAAAGCATTTCATGTGAGTCCACAGTTTGGTCATGAAGCGAAAGAACAGTTGTATCTGCATAACATTTTGTTAAATTATACCCCTATACAAAAATAAACAAATTCTGTGTAATTATGGCATGTTCTTGATAATACAGTTTTGGAAAGGATGATATCGTGGTACACGTAATGATAGAAGTCTTGCCTGAATGCCGGTCACTTTTAGGTTAGTGGTGGTGGGGGTTTAAATAATAATAATAATAATAATAATACACAATGCGCTGGAAAATGAGACAACATGCACACAAAATGCTTTAATGCTAATGCTTTCTAAATTTAAACTTATAAATTACTTTATCAGCTGTTTCAGTTTCGAAACCGTTACATCTGGCTGCATCTTTAATGATTTTAATCTCTTTGCGGTAAGGAGAAATTTCCCGCCAAATTGAGAAATTTTCTGTTTCATACAGACGTATAGACGTTGGTTAGCTGGATATATTCCAAGCTACTTTAAATCAACAATTTTTCTAAATAAACTAATGTTTGCGGTATTGGGACACTTTGAAAAAGAGGAAATTAGGCAATCTGGATTATGAATTTTCACCAAAAATACAATTTAGAAACTACAAAATTAACAACATGCAATTTCTGTAAAATTATTTCATTTCTTTGAAAAAATGGAGTTTTATGCTAATTACACAAAAATTATTTTCCAAGTATAATTTTGAATCGAAAACTTTTTAAAATCATTATCTAAATGAATTTCTGTGGGAGCGAACCGATCACTACCAAACCACTCAAATAACCATACAAACATCACTTACATTAGTGTTATGTTTTCAGAGTTTTGTTAAACGACCGGGAACTACAGACTTGGGGAAAGAATATGAAGAACTAAACGTAGCAAACATAATCTTCAAAGCTGTAACCCATGAAAACATAAAAGACTTTACATTGTCAACAGACGATAGCGAGTTCGGGAGTTTTGATGATATAGTTTTCGAAGCTGTTGGCAAAGAAATTAACCAGAAATATGCGATCCAGTTGAAACATGCAAACAATGACCACAAAGCATTAAATCCGATAAGTTTGGCGCAAGACACCGGAAATTTCGCAATTGTCAAGTACTTTCAGTCTTACAAAAAAATTTGCGAACTAGGTCATCGTCACAAATTAATATTGTTCACAAACCGCAAATTCAATAATCGAGATGGGACCAAAATCAGTTTTGAGAAGCAACGATTTACTACACGACTATCAAAAATGCCAGTGGTTGATGAATTCGTCAATAGTTCCAGAGCTGCTGGCACCTGCTACAAATTTACAAACGTCCAAAGTACGGTTTCCGTACCACTTTCAAAAGAGCAACAAGAATATAAAGATTTTTTTCAAAACTTCTGTTTGTACACCAACCAAGCGAATGCGTTCCAAATGAAACAAAGCTTGTCCGCTCGATTTCAAGAAGCCTTTTCTTGTAGCGATTCTGCGTTCGATCGTTATCTACAGTTCATATCAAACTGGACCAAGCTTCAGGGTAAAAAAGCGAAGCTGAATAAAAGTCAGATGAAAAGAGTAATAACGTTTTGCGTGCTGTCTCACCTGATTAAGCCACTTTGTTTCAAACCAGTCAATGAAAAAGTCAAAATGCTTCAAGACGCAATTTCTGAATTTGATGTTACCATTTTTGAAAAAGAATCGGAACCTTTAGTTTGTCAGATCTGGGGTGACAAAAAATGCGAACTTGAAAATAAATTGAAGGATATTAATGACATGAGAACTGCGTATCATCTCGAGCTTAACCATATCAAAGATCTGGGTGACTTAAGTGACAAAAGCTGCAGCCAATTGCTGTGGCTGTTGAACATTTGCCCACTAATTGTATCTGCGAGTGCATCTACATACGAAATAATCCAACTGTGTCATCAAGAAAAATTCGTTCTGCTTGGAAATCACATAGAAGATCAAATAAGTGGTCGTTTAGTCTTCCAAAACTTATCCGACCTATTTTTTAAATCCGAGATACATTACCAAAACATTACAACTGCTTTTGAATATTCACTTCAAGAAAAAGAAGAACTGCCGCTGCAATCCCTGACTGAAAAAAATGAAGACTTTCGCAAAGTTATAGTAACAGATGACCTAGTACAAATGTTAGAAAACACTTTTTTCGTTGGAGGAAGGCAGGAATCTTTTGATTTTCCGTATATTAATAGATTTCTCACAGTAAATATTATTGACTTTGAATATTTAAAGAAAATCGACAAGGACACTATCGTAGTTATTGACTGTCTACCGAAGGATTATCAAACTTACGAATGGCTCCGCAACTTTAACTTGATAGAGGTCGAGGGATCTTTGCAAAAACGCCCTCACTCGACTATCGTCACCAAAATCGACAGAAATGTTGAAATGACAAATTCAGCGTTCAAACCAGACCTGCATGTTACAGAAGGCGTCTGTACCAAAGAAACATTCAAAACCATTTGCAAAGCAAACAGCGTTACGAAACGACATCACCTTCGTCTCAACATTGACGGAAAATTGCAATGGATACGTAGCTTAAGCGATGTTGACGAACTAGAACCATTTCGCACAGAAGGAGATTGTGTGAAAGAAAACGAATTGTGTTTCATCGAGAACAAAATCAATTTGATAGTCGGAGAACCAGGAATGGGAAAATCGGTGCTGATGAGAAGTTTAAAAAACAAATTTTCTGCCAACTATTTAACGATTATTTTCTACACGGAGGACATTTCTGCGTACTTAGATTTTAAAAACAAATACAGCACTACGTCTTATATGTTAGAAGAATACATCTTGCATGAAAAGTTCAAAAATATGAAGAAATTCGAAAAAAAGATTTTGTTAATGTTGATGCGAAGGAATAACGTTATTTACATATGGGATGGACTGGATGAACTTTCAGCTCCTAATATCCAAGTTATTACTGACATTATTCTATATCTTTATAAGAAGAACGTTTGCCAATGGTTGACTTGTAGGTTGCATCTGAAAAACTACTTAGAACACAAATTTAACGTTTTTTCTAAGACAATCATCCAGTTTAGCGAAGAACAACAATCTGCTTATATAGAAGAACGCATGAAAAACGCCAACCACACAGAAGAAAGCATAAAAAATACCATTCAAAAAATTAAAAAGCTAATCATACACCACGAAATTTTAGGGATTCCTCTCCAAATTTTTATGCTTACGGAGTTATTTCTTAAAAATCCAGACAAATACTCAAATCGTTCGGAAGATATTTTCAACATAATCGATTTATATCAATATTTTCTAGACGAAAAGTTTGATATATATTACAAGAAACTGTATTTTAAAGATTATCCCCAACAGATACACTACCGCGAAGAACATAAACAAGATCATAAAAATGCCAGGATTAAAAAGTATCAAAAAGCAGCTTTAAAAACTTTGGTTCCATCAATACAGAAGGAAACAAACGAATGTAAGGAATTTTTGGAAAAAATTAAACAAGAACACGACCCGGTTGGAATTATCACAGAAGTAACAGTCGAAACTATCCCATATTTTATTCACAAGTCCTTCGCTGAATATTTCGTGGCTACATATTTTGTGAAAAAGTACGAATCGAACAACTCAGCTGATACTTTTCGAGATGTGTTATTTGAAAGTACGAATCGAAATATAAGATTTTTTTTTGATTTGCTTCTGGCAAAGAATTCTCCAGCTCATGTTGCAGTTCTTTACAAAAACATTAATGTGTTGAAAAGTTACAACGACGAGTTGAAAGATCTTAGGGATTTGGGCGAACGCAGTGTTTTGCATATAGCATGTTCATGGGGGCAAGAGTATCCAGCTTTTAACGTTCACAATAACAACGAAATCTACACGATAGACATTTCTAATCACGACAGCTACTCGGTTGTAGAAGAAGACCCGAAATATGCAGACATGTTGCGCTATCTACTAAATATATGTAGTCCATCAGAGAAAGACGACTTGTTTAAATATACATCACTCACTTACGCCGAAACAACGAAAAGTTTATTCGCAAAAACACTCATTCTACAAAAGCACAATCTTAAGTTCTCGAAATTTTGTGACGATCTGAGTATGGCCAGCGTTTTATACTACTCAGTAAAGTTTGGTTACATGGAGGTAATCGACTTGTATAAAGTTTTTCCTTATATAAAAACTAGCGACGGTTCTACATATTTGCATTTAGCAGTGTGTCACCCGCCTTTATTTTTGAAATTACTCAAAATGACCTTGTACAGAAAAACAATAAACTGTCCAGATGCAAATTTACAAACTCCTCTTTCTAGAGCTTGCTGCGAAGGACAGTCCGAAGCTGTTAAATTTTTAACAAGCTGTAGTGCTGACATAAATTCTACGTGTTGTGATGGTCGCACGCCTCTGCACTATGCTTGTCAATTTGGTTACGAAGATATTGTTCTGTGGCTTATTAAGACTGGAGCAGATTTTAACGTCAAAGACAAGAAAAACTGGACCCCACTTCATTGGGCTTGTTACAATGGTCATATAAGAGTTGTCGACATACTACTAGCGAAAGAAGCAGTTGCCGATCTACCTAACGACAGAGGATGGACACCCCTCCACTTAGCATGTATCAACGGCCACCACGAAATTGTCGAGCTCCTTCTGAGTTGGGATGGTATCCCCGCTGACAGCGTTAACGTTCATAGACATGTTAACAGTCCTAAAGACCTCGATTTGACGCCGCTGCATTCTGCTTGCTGGTACGGACATGAAAGTACAGTCGAGGTGTTGCTACGTAATCAAGCAGACTTAAATCGCAAAATGAGAAATGGAAGAACTGCATTACATTATGCTTGCGAGAAAGGACAATTCAGAATTGTGCAATTACTGTGTCAATATTCGCCTTTGATTAACATTGCTGCCGATGAAGGGTGGACACCATTGCACTTTGCCACTAATCACGGAAGTTATGCAGTCGTCAAGTTACTAATTAACATCGGTGCTCATGTAAATGTCCCCGATGTCGAAGGTTGGACTCCTCTTCATCTTGCTTCGTACAAAGGTCACGTTAAAATCGTGCGTCTTTTGCTCAAAAAAGGAGCAAACAGAGAAGCTCAAGCAAATGACGGACAAAGAGCCATCCATTTCGCAAGCCAAACTGGTAACGACAGAACAGTCAAAGTGCTCCTGAAACACGGTTGTCAAATTAACGCGACGGACAACAAAGGTCTGACACCTTTTCATTTAAGTTGTTTAAGAAATCAAGAAAGCGTGGTTTTGATTCTAAACCAAAATGGAGCTGACGTGAATGCCGTTACGAACCAGCACAAAACGGCTTTCCATTTAGCTTGTCAGGTTGGCAACTACGAAACTGTGAAAGTCCTACTTCAGTTAAAAGCTGATTTTAACATCGGTGACAATAAGGACATCAAGCCAATTCACGTCGCTTGTTATAACGGACACGCAAAAATAGTTCGTATGATAACATCCGAAAATAACATCAACGCCACTAATATCGACGGTTGGACACCTCTTCATTATGCGTGTCACGGAGGACATGTAAAAACTGTCACCATGTTAATTTCTCTTGGCGCAACCATCAATTCTAAGACTAAAACAGATGGCTGGACCGCACTGCACATCGCATGTCTAGACGGATATGACAAAATTGTTCGTTTGCTCCTAGACTCAAGAACTGATATTGACGCTTTATCCAACACCGGAAGAACACCTCTCCATGTAGCTTGCGAAAAACAACCATCACAATATTGCCTGGTTGCTTCTATTTTCGGGGGCAGATATTGATAGTTGCGACGCAGCAAAATATACACCGCTACACCTTGCTTGTGAAAAAGGACACACGGACATCATTGAGCTTTTGGTATCTCGGAAAGCCGATATAAATGCATCGAATGACGTGGGTTGGACCTGCCTGCATCTAACAAGCATGAATGGAAACGCAGACGTGTGCCGAACGTTATTAAAACTGAGCAAACATATTGACGTTAATGCTGTCGATCACGAAACAAAAACGGCATTTTACTGGGCGTGTCAATACGGACACGAGGCAATTTGTGACCTACTGGTTAAAAATGAAGCAAATATTTCGATTAAAGCTGAAGATGGAAAAACTGCGCTTCATGTTGCGTGTCACTATGGAAGAGAAAAGATTGTCCGACTGTTACTCGCATGGTTAAAAGACATCGATATTCAAGACGTTAACGTAGAGGATTTTGACGGCTGTACACCGTTACATCTGGCGTGTGCATTTGGCGACCACAGGATTGTCGAGTTACTGATCAAGTCTCGAGCTGACGTCAACACCAAAGATATAAGAAACAAAACACCACTACACACAGCGTGTGAAAATGGACATGATATAGTTGCGACTCTGTTGCTGAAAGCTGGAGCTAAAATCGCAGTTTACACCACCAACAACGAAACTCCTTTACATCTTGCTGTCCAAAACGGTCATCAAAATGTAATATCGTTACTGAAATCTCATAGCAAAAAAAACGCCTGCTGCAGAATAACATGGTAAATATTTTAACTAAAGAGAAATACGATTGACAAAGTTTATTTTCAGATCGGGAGTTTTATATTGAGAGAAAAGTAAACATGCTTTAAAGAATGGAGTACATGAGGTATACCACTTTAATTTCCTTTACATCAAGGCAACAGTGGAACGACAACCAGAAGCTCTAAAATATGCGTAAATTGTAAAACTTACTGCATTAAAAGGTAAGACTGAAGTAAGTATTATTGGTGACTTTTGTAGAACATGCCAAACAAAATATCTCTATCAATAATCGCTATTTACAAAGTATCTGTTGCAATTTATAATTATAATTTCAACAAACAATTCGTTCATGAGCCATTTTTAGACTCCTAAAAGAAGCTATTATAATATACAAGTGAGTATTATAATAACGGGACCCTGACCAAATTTCAATGCAACGCAAAATACATATCTCATATGAAACTCTTTTTATATTTTATTTTTCTAAAATGTACATAGTTACCTAGTACAGCAAAACCTCGCTTAACAGACACCTCTACATAGCGGACACCTCTAATCAACGAACGATTTTTAAGAAACCGAAAGTGTATTTGGCAAATTCAATTAAGTAAAACCTCCCAGAAACAGAAAACAGCGGACAGTAAAACTCCTGTTTTCACATGAATTTACCTCCACACAACGGACAGATTGAGAGAAGAAACAAAAAGGAGGAAAATGAGAGTGGAAGCAAGTAAAAGGGCGGTTGGATTTGAAAAGAAATTTAGTGAGAGAGATGATTGTAAAATATTGCAAGAATGTTGGAAAGAAATAAGAAAGGAAAGGGATATGCATGTGAGGAAATAGAGAAAATGAGAGAAGTGAGTGGGTAGGATCACTGGATCAGAACAGTTCATTTTCAAAATGTTTATTCCATAAATGTGTGGGCTGGTATTATTGCAGATTACGTAATTGCAACTTAACAGGACGCAGGTATCGACAATTTTTGGAAAATGATTTTCCGGGCTCATTAGAAAATGTTCCTCTCAACCTCCAACAAGAGCTGTGCTTTAAGCAGGACGGGGCACCACCTCATTATTACAGAGTCGTTAGGGACTATTTTGATGAGACGTTTGCAAATAAGTGGATTGACAGAGGCAGCGTGAATGCCTGGTCCCCTTGTAGTCCCGACGTAACACCTTTAGATTTCTTCCTCTGGGGGGTTGTAAAAGAACAAGTTTACCGAAGTCCTATTCGTAGTTGTGAAACACTTGCGCCCCGGGCCCCGTTATTATAATACTCACCCTATATATTATTTTTCAACGATATTTTTATTCTCTGTTGTTGCGCAGTCAATAATCTGTTCCATATTTTTTATGTTCATATTATGCAATTCATCTAGTCTGCAAGTACCAACAATGCCAAAAATCGCTACAACCTAGAATTTGAAAACACTATTTATTATTCAAACAAATTGCATTAAAATTAACTTTATCATTAAATATCTGCCATTTAGGTGCTTCATCGATCCTCATTGAACACCACACTTCTTATAATGGTGTCTTATAGGCTTGAAATAAATGTGGTTGAGTCAGAAAACCGTAATATAAATCTCTTTATCAATTAGGTACTTGTAAAGTTTCAACATGAAATGTTCTGAGCAAGTGTTTAACAGTTTTACATTTTTACCCTTTGGAATAAATTAGCAAGGTATATGCTTTCGCCACCTTCGTTTACAAAAAGAGGGATGTATGTGTTTATATTTCAAAGCTGCTTTAATCAGGATGGTTCTTAACTATGCTTGATGATAATCACTTTAACCATGTTTGATTAGTTTCCTATATCAATTTCAAACAAGTGGTACTCTATAGTTTCACGACTTTTTCTTACCTTAAAAGCTCTGATTAATTGTGGTGTCTAAAATAACCTCACTTTTTATGAATTGGACCCTGTGGATGCAAATTTAAATAAAATAAATTAAATTGTAATTTAACTATTTGGTATTTATTAATATTTACAGATAAAAATCTACAGCCTTGATAATTTAGACCTTTATTTGTAGATTAACGTGTGTCCAGGAATAACAAGAAGGTGTGTTTCCGCTAAGGGTTGCATATGATGGTTTTTGAACGCCTTCGATAAAGAATTGTTAGAAAAAACATTTTTTACCGACCAGGCATGGTTTTACGTCGGTGGGTTTGTTAACTCACAAAATATGCGGATTTGGAATACTGAAAATCCACAAGTTTACGGAGAAGCACCTCAATATGCACTTAAAGTTAGCATTTGGGCCCTTTTTTTAAGGTAGTTAATTTGTCTACTTAATTATTAACTTTACAATGTGTTCAATTACTTTTAGGGAATCTTACAGCGGCATCAAGGTCTTATGATCTTACACCGGAAGATTTTTCCTTCTGCAATATTGTCATGAAGACAAATATTTTATAATTCTTAGTTGCTAAATCATGACGCTTCGGTTACCCTCTTATACTAGGTATGCCGTTTTTGAAGGAACATAAAGCAATTCTTGATAGGAAACATGATGTAGTTACAGTTTTGGAACCACACTACAAATAATTTAACAGGGCCAGAGATTTTCGTAAATTATAGGAAATTAATTATTAAAGATATAATTGACACAGTGAAATTTATTACACATTCAAATAACCGTGGTCAGCATCAGCAAGTTACGGATTTACATCCGGTTGCTCATACAATGTCTAGGGAGTCATCAAACTGTCACAGTCAGCATAAAATACAACACCAATTGCGTTACTCCGATTTTGCAAACACTCAAAATTATCGAAAAGTCTCAAGACTTCTTTTTATTACCAAATACTTATTCCCTGGTACATGTGTGGCCCAGGACCTAAAAATGAATCGGGACATTGCTCGATGTTTTCGCCACAAATTTGGTAGAATTATTTAGTAACATTTAACATACGCAAATGTTGCGCCCCCAACGGTCCTTTATGTCATATTCTAAGTATGTTCGCTTCATTCCCCTCCATTATCTCTGGTTAAACGAACACATTTTATTAAATAGTTGTAACATGGACCGTAGCGCCCTCTCGATCACGCCCACGCTACTCCGCGGTTGTCGCTTGAGTAGCTAGTTGCTACCGCTGCGAACAGGAGGCGCTACGCACACTAATGGCCTGACCGCAATATACCTTCATGCAAGAATAATTCGTCGAGCAACCTCTGCACTTAGACGGAGTTCCGAGAGTTAGCTGTGCATCACTTCTGCATCCTGAGGATCGTTGTGGTCTAGATACTTTTTGAATTCTGGCAGTGGGTGTAGATTGTGTTTTCTTAGAGCATCCTGGGGGTGCTAAGAGAAGGGCTTTATGAGACGTTTTATGTACATACTCTGTGCGCGCGTGGCGTTGGATGCCGACGTTCAGACTAGGATCAGACCGGTCTCGGTGACCTCGACATCGACATCGACACCGACACCAACCTCGTAACTGGAACTCGACATCCTATTCCGGCTCGTATACGTGTTTTATATATAATACGACAAGAAAGAGTTAAAACTCCAAAACACATCATCAAAAATGAAGTTAAACATTTGGCAATGCCACGTATAGGCTGTGGTCTCGATCGTCTAGACTGGCATAAAGTTAAATATATGATCCAATTTCTGTTTCAAGGGATAGATATAGAAATTATAGTGTGCTGCCTTCCTTAAAAAAGGCCTTGCGTTCTTGAAACTAATAATACCCGCGTAGATACAAATATATCTGTATCGCCTTGTCTTGCTTTCGAAACTTACAAAAATTTGAATTTTAAATCAGATACCGTCATTACCAAAGCTTATATCACCGCTGACAAAACACCAAATCTCGACAAACTTCTGTGTCCCGTTGTATATTGTATCATCCATAAAAATCCACATAATTCCCCAGAATTAATAAAATTCGAAAATAAAGGAATTCCTACTTTTTATTTAATAAATCCCGTAAGAGAATTGTCATTCTGGCATTCTTAAACTGAAAAAATGCTTACTAACCGCTGGGTGTTCTGAATTTTATCTTGAAAAAATTAGCTTTCCAAATTTACCATTTTCACAAATATATCAAATGCTAGAATATATTTTTCAGGATACGGTTATTAATATATTTTTACTTCAAAACGGCAGTTTATGTGAAACAGACAAGTTAAGTATATATAATACAGCGATTATTCACTCTACAGTTAACTCTACTATAAACAGTAATAAAATTTCACCTGAAGTTAATAGACTGGTCCCGTTAATAAATGTTTGGCATAGTACAAATAGTTGCATATTTAAGCATATTTTGCGTATTTTTGATTTTTTAACTGTTTTTGTCGTAGGTGGATGCCAATTATTTTAATTTTTCTGTGTACCGCACAACTAAGGGCACAGCTAGAAGTCACTGCTGGTGCTTTTTGAAAAGAAGTACCCGAGGTTATAAATTATGAAGCAACCTTACCACTCCATGTATTTTTAGTTATTTATTTCATATGTTCTTATTCAAAAATGTCTATACGTTTATTACGAGTATTTAAGTATGCCATCTTAAGTTCAGTTAGAATGTTTTATATAGTTACCTTATTTTCGTTTTACTTAGAGTTTTTGTTTTTTATGTTCAACTGTGTCGGAGAGAGTACGCGAACACACCGGTTCACTCCACTCGACCGTATGCAAATGGGCCTACATCAGACGTGCAACCTCAGAACCACCCTGAACGCACTATGCACCATAGCACCCTCTAATGGCACATCTTTTATTTCTCACCACTGTCCAGTCCACCAACAACGATGCATTATTTACACCAGTATTAGCACTAAACACCGCACCCTAAGGAGAATCTGGGTTAGTCCTACGTCCAGCGATGTCTTAGTGGCCAAGTGCTGCGTGTACACCCGCGTAGCCATGTGGTGCCACAAATTTCCACATTTTCATCACCTTTGCGGGATACTACTTTACGCCAACTTATGTGATTGGGAAGCGAGAACATTACTGGCCATTCCAGGACTAGTTGTGCTGACTTCGCATATGTGAGAACAATAAAGTGATAAGTTTTCTTTGCGGTTGCACATCTTTAGATGAACTTCACAGTGCCCTTTTCTTCACCTACTTGTTAATGCGGGAGTGAGTCGGAGTGTTTATGTTTATAATTCTCATATGAGTCTCATTTTTTTTGTGATTGCAATTTTTTAATTTTGACACTTTGTTTATCATAGAACCTACTGTTTTCGTTACAATTTTTGTATGTGAATATTATTTTCTATAATAATATTTCTTTGCTATGTAAAATTTTAACCATGTTGGAACTGAATCTATCTCTGTTTATATGAAATTCTTGTTTTGTTTCTTGATCCGTGGGTTTGGATAAAATTAGAGGGGAGGGAAGTGTCATGAAGACAAATATTTTATAGTTCTTAGTTACGAAGTCATGACGCCTCGCTTCCTCTCGAATCATGCGATGGTGGTATTTGGAGACGGGAGACCATTGTCTTGCTAGAACGGAAATGTGATTGAACTAAAACAAGTGGAAAAAATTGCTATTCTAGCAGGAGATGGTTTCCTGACTCCAACGAGA
Source organism: Zophobas atratus (assembly GCA_022388445.1). Lineage (NCBI taxonomy): Eukaryota > Metazoa > Arthropoda > Insecta > Coleoptera > Tenebrionidae > Zophobas > Zophobas atratus. Next base: position 24,741,336 of record CM039450.1, on the reverse strand, counting down.
CCCGAAACGAGGAGTTATTAGTGGATGACCATCATCGCAACAACTAGACCCCGGAACCATGTAAGTATCATTTTATGTAATAAATCTAGTTTAAAATTTTATTTGAGAGTTTAAAATTAGGGTTTCCTGGGAAATTGAGTTTTGGACGTGACAATATCAGAAAAACTCAATTTACCGTACTCCCATTGACAACATAAACGAATTAAGGCAAAGGATTACTGCAAATATTTACGAAATCAACTCGAATCCTTACATTCTACAAAATATTGATTATGCAATTAGACGACGAAGTCAAATGTGTTTGGAACCAAATGGACAACATCCGGTCTTTATTTCGTTATTCTGAATTATGTAACAACATTCACAATAAAAGAAACAGTGCAGAACCGATTTTTCTAACTTGACACCACCTCTACTTTTGCATTTTCCCAACCTATCATGACCCCTAGACTGCCCTAGAGGACGAAGAAATAGGTCTCCCGTTTCTGTCTGTCAGTCAACCATCGTGGATTTTTATTAGCCAGATAATCTCCGAAAGTACTGGGGCGATTGTTGTCAAATTTTGTATTTATACTAGGTATATCAATCATGTAGATGGTAAAACGCTAACCAAAATTTGTTTAATCATCCCCACCACGAATGTGACGACGTGACAAAATTGTACATAGAAAATGGGTTTTAAATTGTATCAAATAACATAGTCTCACACTTATAATTTATGACTCTAAATTGAGATTTTACCCAAAACATCCATATTTTTGGAAATAAAATCAAAACTAGGAAACAACATTTTGACATTTAATTTGGAATCTGCAAAACAGAATACTTTGAAATCTTGCAGATGGTTTACATTTATGATAAGCATGGTAAGTTTTTATTCAAAATATATTTACTTGTCCCCTCCAAAAAAATGATGACGTCATCTCAAAATTTTGCTGAATAAATCCTATCTTAAATGTGCAAAGTATGATGAGACAATACTTGTGATTTATCATTCCATTCATATTTTTTCGATTTGCATATACAGGGTCACTCAAAAAAATTAATGAATGCGTAACTCTATTTTATTGATTTAATCAGCAGCTACAAAACCAAATGCTTTGAAATCTTGGAGATGTTTTAAAGTTATCATAGGCATGGTAAAATATATTTGCTCATCCCCCCCCTCTAAAAAATTTATCACACCACCCCAACATTTTTCCGAAAAAATGATATCTTAAATGTGCATTGTGCAAAGTATGATGATTCTAGTTATAATTGTGAGTTATCACTGCATATTTTTCAGATTTGTTTATACGGGGTGTGTGAAAAAAATTAATGACTTAGACCCGCTTTTACCAACCAGGAATAAACCAAGGATAACTCTATTCCTTGGATAAACGTCGGATAGCGATTTTACAATCATAGGATAACTACGGAATAGATAAAATTAGGGATAAACAACGGTATTTTTTAACCCCCGCTGTGGACATGGTTGATAACTGATTCGAAACTATTGATTCTATTTTTTCCTAGTGATTTTGAATTCGGTGGCTGAAGCACTACGGCTTTTTAAAATAAGGAGTTGGAAAGGTACTACGAAAGAGTGAGGACAAGGAAATTTGTGGTGGTTCCTTATATTCCTCCAAGCCTCAGCGTTTTCTTGCCGGTAAAGCCTACGTAAAGTCTATTTGTTATAAGAATTCCATAGTCTTGTAAAACCGTAACAAATAATACTTTTCAAACGTTACTATTTTTGTCTCACTTTCTCTCATTGCGGTTGAGATGATACGTATTGCCCAGCATTTTAGGGGCGGTCCTAAAGATCTACCGGAATGTGCGCACAAAGTAGAAGTTCTCAAACAAAAAATTCTGTTTTGTTGGACTTGAAAAGGAGATGTTTAATGAAACAGATGAAATGTAAATTTTAAGTTAGTGTTATGTTTAATTTTCAGAATACCTTACCAATGGGAAAACGCATTAAGATTGTCCAAGTGGAGGGTGGAAACTGTTTATTCGATCTTGCATTTTGCCTGCAACAAAACATAACCGTTTGAGAACCTCTGTCAAATTTCGGGTTTCACTCCGACAGGCGGAGCTATGTGTTTTCTCTCTCGCACGTCCGCTTTAGTTAAAATGAGATAGCGTTTTGTTGTTCTTGTTTCTCACAGCATAACGCAAAGTATCGGTGATGGAAAAAAGAGAGAATGAGTTTTATGATATCCTGGAAAAGGAGCTCCGGGCGGTGCCACAAAAAAAGAGGTAACAACCTTTTAAGAAAATAGAGCGCAGGTGAACGGGGCTAGTACTTGCTAAGATAGTACTTATTTTGCGTCTGTTAATCTTGTAAAAACTTGTTAAATTTAAAAGGTGTTAAATTGCAAATTTCCATAGTAACGAGTTAAATTCCAAAATCTGATTGGGTGTTTATTTTTATGTTTCATTCTACTTCAGGAGCGAGGGAAGTTCTGTTGAAACAACTTTCGATCAATTTTTTTAAACTATCAAACGTAATGAAAATAATATGTACTTTTTTCACTTAAAACTGTGACGAGAGTTTTTTCAGGATTTCAGTGATTATGATAAATCTATAAATTTTTAATTTAACAGTTGCAATTTTAAAGCCAATTGTTATTTAAAAAAAATGACGTGTGTAACACGTTTTGAAAGCTATTTTTTTCACTCGTTTAATTAACAAACTTTAAACTTGTGAGAAAAAAAGCACTGTATGCAAAAGTACTTGGACTTTAATTAATGTTGTGATAATTTTGACACTTTTTTAGAAATAATGAAATTTTTGACAATATAGTGCACTTTATTTTATTTACCGCATTCATAACAATTACTTATTTTCTCTATAAACGCTATCATTTTTCGCATGCGATCAATTGTTGCATGCGACCAGTTGTGCGACGAATTGTGTTGCCATGAATTGTGACTACGACCAGTTGTCGCTGCGATCAATTGACGCTGTGATCAGTTATTTTCGATCAATTGTCGCCCGACGAATTGACGCGGTAGCATTTTATACGAACCTTACAAACAAGTTTTAACTAGCAAATTTGTCGTCTAATTTACTTTGCGATGTTGACAACAATGCTGTGGAATATTACAATTCTCTCGTTAATAAATTTGTGGGAGGAAAAAGAATACATTTTTCTGCACGAGCGTCGTATCAAGGGCGATGTTTTGCTGCGGCAATAAGTTATGAAAATAAGGGTACGTTCTTAGTTCAGTTATTCAGAAAAATTTTTAAGGAGACCAATGTTGGTATATATACGACGGCGTTTGCGAAACAAAAGATTGAAAAAAATAAAACCTATATTAAAAAAGTGTAATCTTTTGCGTTTGTAATTGTACTTCAATAAAATTTTTAGAAATTTTTTCACTCTTCTCAAATACAAATTAGGAGGTACAACGTGGCAACACCGCAAAAGTACAATGTGGTGACTCCATACAAAATTTTGGAACCAATCAGAACTCGAGGCATGTAGGTATCTAATAATTTTTAAAATGCACAAATAGCACTGCGTTGTGCACTACTTTTTTCCTATTTTTACTTCCCGAGCGTAAGCAAAGGAAGTATTGTAACCGAGTCCGTCGGCCGACTCTCTACTTTTACGTTTTCTCGATCTTTCATGACCCCTAGAAGACGAAGAAATAGGTCTCCCATTTCCGTCTGTCTGTCCGTCTGTCCGTCTGTCCGTCCGTCTGTCCGTCTGTCCGTCCGTCTGTCCGTCTGTCCGTCTGCCGTCCCGGATTTTTATTAGACAGATAATCTCCGAAAGTACTCGACCGATTGTTGTAAAATTTTGTACTTATATTAAGAATATCATGTAGATGGTAAAACGCTAACCACAATTTGTCTAATCATCCCCACCACTAATGCGATGACGTCACTTCAAAATTGTACATAGTAAATGGGTTTTCAATTGTATAAAATAACATAGTCCTACACATGTAGTTTACAACTCTGAATCGACTTTTCACCCGAAACGTCCAGATTTTTGGAAAAAAAAATCAAAATTATAGAACAACATTTTGAAATTTAATTTTTAATCTGCTAACCAGAATGCTTTGAAATGTTGCAGATGTTTTAAGGCTATAAAGAGCATCATAAATCTTTAGTCAAAAAATATTTGCTTATCCCCTCCAAAAACTTGATGATGTCAGCTCAACAGTTTGTGGAATAAATCATATCTAAAATGTACAAAATATGATGAGTCTGTACTTGTGATCTATCACTCCATTCATATTTTTTGGATTTGCATATACAGGGTGATTCAAAAAAATTAATGAAAGCATAAATTTATTTTACTGATTTACTCAGAAACTACAAAACCGAATGCTTTGAAATCTTGCAGATGTTTTAAGGTTTAAAAGAGCATAATAAATGTTTAGTCAAAATATATTTGCTTATCCCCTCCAAAACACTAACATTGCTGATTTAGTGATGACGCTTATCAAAGAAACGACTCCTATTAAAGGTAGAAGTTGCCGAGGAAAAAAAGGAAAATGAAGGAAAAATTTGTTAACAACTTGTCTTCACATTTGTCCTTATAAATAATAAATTAAATGTAATACATTTTTGTTTCCTTAAGAATACAAAGTTAACAAAGTTAGTTGAGTTACAAAAGTCTCTTTTGCTCCACGTTGGCCACCAACGAGCGATTTTCAAGATTTTTGTGAAACTTTGCTGGTTTTGAATTTGAATTTTCTGTCCTCGATAGTTGATGCTCAGCAAGAACCACGGGAAGGTCTGGAGCAGATCTCGCTAGGAAAGGAGAGGGCTAGGATTTGTTAATGAGGGATAGAACGTTATACAGTACAATACAAAAGAAATACAATACAGGTACCTACAATCTAACTACAATACAGAATACACTAGAGATACAGATACAATTTAGATACAAAACAAATGCAAAGTTAGTACCCAATTCATCACCGGAAGAAATTGCACCAAAAATTGAGAATGTTGCAAAATGAAAACCCAAGCAAGCACACCGATGGAACTCGGAACGAAATCTATTGGTCGCAGTGCTCGTTCGCCCAAGGCAGGAATGCAGCCGCATAAATCCAAGGCCGACTGACCTCATCCTTATAGGATGATGCGACCCAGCGTCTAAGGGCCAACAGAACCCCCCCAGACCAAGAGCTCCTGACGACATGGAGAATTCAGACCTGGAACCAAAGGATGCGCTGTTGCAAAATGAAAACCCAAGCAAGCACACCGATGGAACTCGAAACGAAATCTATAGGTCGCAGCGCTCACACGCCCAAGGGAGAACGCAGCCGCATAGATACAGGGCCGACTGACCTCATCCCTTTGGGATGATGAACCTCATCCTTTTAGGATGATGACCCAGCGTCTAAGGGCCCAGAGAACCCCCCCAGGCCAAAGCGTCTGACGACATGGAGAATTCAGTCTCGGAACCAAAGAATGCACTGTTGCAAAATTAAAACCCAAGCAAATGCACCGTGAAAACAAAGCATTTGCACCACTGGAGCTAAATTGGCAAGACCCAAGTTAAGTTAGTAACACATACAATGTACAGTACAAAATGGTTCAATTACAAAAGTTACAATATACAAATTTCTCCACGTTTGCCATCAAAGAGCGATGACTGTGCTCGCTCGTTGTTGTTGCCCAGCAAGAACCAAACAATACGAGGAGGTCTGGAGTGCGTCTTGCCATGAGAAAAACAATAAATTAGAAATTCGCGAACACGGGCTACTTTTAAGCGAAAACGGAGCTCCGAATGCTCAGATGTTGCTGCCACCAGACCGAAATCAAAACTAACCGAAAACCGCAATATTTGTTCAGGTGGCTCTCGTGACAGTGATGTCATCAAACATCACGATGAGATTGCAAACATTATTTTTCATATTTTGACTGGAACATTGCACGTTTTTAATATGTTCACGTTTGTAGGAAAACGGCTTTAATTATATTAATTAATACTTATCATATTTAAACAGTATATATAAATTAAAACTACAACCGTATTTACTCCGTTTTTGGGAATTTTTGGAAAAATGCACACTTTGTTTCGTGTTCACAGAGCTAATGCAGAACATTTTCATTAATATTTATTATCAATGAATTAGAAATTCGCGAAAACGTGGTAGTTTTACGCCAGAACGGGGCTCCGAATGCTCCGACGTTGCTGCCACCAGATCGAAATCAAAACTGAACACAACGGACCGAAGACCGTGCCTTTGCTCAAGTGGTCACGTGACAGTGACGTCATGGTGTGTCACCATGAGATTACTAAAATTATTTTTCATACTTTGCCCGGAAAATTGCAATTCAACAATGTTTAAACAAATTGAATTGTTTAAATATTATTTAATTGTGTCATGATAGTTTCTTAGCAGTGTTTGCACGAGTTGATTTCATTAATAATTGTAAATCTGTCATTTATCACCATGTGTTATTATACACAACGAATAATTTTAAAAATAAATAAATAAATAAATTCGCCACTTAGTTGCGAAATTGTTTCCTTACTTTCCTTATTCGGAACAGACGTCTTCACGTGGTGAACGTTCAACTCAGACTGCCCAAAAGTGGCCGCCGACCTGTATATATACCGGTTGGCTGACGCAACAAGACGTTCGCGAATGTTCGGGAAGCTATTCCTTTGTCTGAATACGTCGTGACGTCACGATTCGCGACGTCACAATATGAATCTTTAATTTATCAATGTATTATTAGCAACTGAAATGTTTATATAAATCTTTTTAAACATTGTTTGTTTATATTTGTTAATTTACAATGTACAGGCTAAAAAAATTGTTAAATACTGGTTGTCTGACACAACAACACGTTCGGGAATGTTCGAGAAGCTATTCCTTTGTTTGAATATGTCGTGACGTCACGATTCCCGACGTCACAATTTAAATCTTTAATTTATCAATGTATTATTGGCAACTGAAATGTTTATATAAATCTTTTTAAACATTGTTTGTTTATATTTGTTAATTTACAATGTACAGGCTAAAAAATTGGTTGAATACCGGTTGGCTGACGCAACAAGACGTTCGCGAATGTTCGGGAAGCTATTCCTTTGTCTGAATACGTCGTGACGTCACGATTCGCGACGTCACAATATGAATCTTTAATTTATCAATATATTAATAACAACTAAAATGTTTATATAAATCTTTTTAGACATTGTTTGTTTATATTTGTTAATTTACAATGTACAGGCTAAAAAATGGTTAAATACCGGTTGGCTGACGCAACAAGACGTTCGCGAATGTTCGGGAAGCTATTCCTTTGTCTGAATACGTCGTGACGTCACGATTCGCGACGTCACAATATGAATCTTTAATTTATCAATATACAGGGTGTCCCAGAATTCGCGCCATTCCCGTGAATGACATGTTCCCTGTCCCGAACTGTGCCGTAATTCGCAAAAAGAATTGTCCAGGCTTTAACCGTGTGAGAACTGGAAGACGATTAAGTTGACCAATAGAGAGGCTGCTTTTATATCCGAACGTTTCTATGTTCAAAGTTACCTATGCCAAGAACAAAAAATCGGGTAATACTAAAGTTGAATGAATTTTTTCTGAATCCCCCTCCGTCAACAAAAGGAAACAGAAATGTGGTTATAAATTTAATCATTTTGACAATTGTTTGACATAAACTGTCACGAAGTTCATCACTGACCTGAAGAGATGCTTCTGCGCCAAAGATGACTGATTAATGTACACAGAGAAGTCAAGGTTTACTTTAAGGCAAGTAGCATGGGACAGAAGTTATTTCTGCTGCCATTCTAGTTAAATTGTGTTTAACTGGGCTGTACATGTCATAAGAGAAGCGTTTCATTTCATCGTAGGCAAATAATACATTTATTACTATTCTACATAGAGTAGCTACCGAAGAGCAGGTATTAGAAGTCATTTTCTTAGAGCCCCGTGAATAATCGTCGGCACCCAGACCAACATGTGTTTCACCGATTGTTACATCGAGCAAGAGAAGATGGAACTTTTCAACCTAGTCGGAAAGGCCGTGTTGGGGCTCCACGGAATATACGTGTAGGTGCTGAAGAGCAAGTGTTAGAAAACATGGAAGCGGATCCTAGGAGAAGTGTCCTCTACGTAGCGCAAATGAGTGGATGCTCAAGATCGAACACTCATCGTATCCTTCAAGAGAGAAGACTGCATCCTTACCATTACACGAGAGTGCAGCATCTGCGATCAACCGACTACCCGCGACGAGTACATTTTGCTCAATGGTTACTGCGACAAAATGAACTAAATCCTGATTTTTCACGGCGCATTCTTTTCACCGACGAATGTTCATTTTCCCGAGAAGGAATGTTTAATGCACACAATTGGCATTTCTGGGCACACGAAAATCCACATCTCACTAGGGTGAGAGCATATCAGGAACGATTTACTATTAATCTATGGGCTGGAATCATTGGTACTACTGTGGTAAAAATTTTAATGCATCTGATAAAATTATCACTAAACTCCGTTCCTGTTTTTTTAGTGTGGGCCGTTTGTGTTACCTGATCGCCTTAATGGGGAGGCATATACTAATTTTCTACGACTAGAGCTTCCGGCGTTGTTGGAAGACGTTCCTTTGAATGTACGGCGGAATATGTGGTTTCAGCACGAAGGCGCTCCTCCACATAATTCGATACTTGTACGGCGAACATTGAAAAGAGTATCCTCATAGGTGGATTGGGCGTGGCAGTACTAACATCTGGCCTCCTAGATCTCCAGACCTTTCTCCTTTGGACTTTTTTTTTGGAATCAAATTAAAAATTACGTATATAGAGAACCCCTAGATACGTTAGAAGAACTGGAAGAGAGACTGCACGAAGCCTACGCTACAGTTACTCCTGAGATGTTAAATAATACACAACACAACATAATTCGACGAGTTAGAACTTGCATTGAAGTTAATGGTAGTCATTTTGAGCACATTGTTTAATAACGTTACAGTACAACGATTCCAGCCCATAGATTAATAGTATTGCTTTTGGTATGCTCTCACGTTAGAGAAATATGGATTTTCGTTTGCCCAGAAGTGCAAATTGTGCGCATTAAATATTCCTTTTCGGGAAAATCAACATTCGTCGGCGAAAAGAATGTGCCGTGAAAAATCAGGACTTAGTTCATTTTGTCGCAGTAACCATTAAGCAACATGCACTCGTCGCGCAGTCGGCTCGTCGCAGATGCTGCACTTTCGTCCATAGTAAGGATGCAGATTTTTGTCTGTAAGGATACGATGCATGATCGATCTTGAGCATCCATTCATTTGTGCCACTTGTTCTTCACCGTCTACGCGTATAATCCGTGGAGCCCCAGCACGGCCTTTCCGAATAGGCTGAAAAGATCCATCTTCTTTTGCTGGATGCAACAAATGACGAAACACATGCTGGTCAAGGAGCCGATGATTGGGGAAAAGACCTGTATATTCGCGCACAGCAGTGGCTGCATAGTGTGTACATTCTCCATAAATTAACATCATTTCCAAATATTCTTTATACTAGTATGAATAAGACATCAATAACTTAGTGGTGTTGGTACTGATTTGTTTATAGTTTGTATTGTTCTTTAAATGCAACTAAACGATTTTGTTATAATTTTTATTCGTATCTTTTCAGTCTCTAGAAAGTACTCACAACTTTAAAGAAACTGTTTTAAATCATCATGTGCAACATCAATATTATTCTTGAATAAGTCTCAGTTTTCAGTATCTCCCCCACATGATTGACACCACAGCAGATACCTTAGATCTTAATACACCAGAGAAGTGGAGTCTCGTCTCTTTTTTCGTTGCTTAGATTAGATATCAGCAACAAAGCTGTTCAGTAAAAATTGATACTGTTTATTGAAAATCGTAAGCACCGATTAATCAAAAGCGATATTTATGTTTTAGTACACTTAATAACGTTCTTTGAATGGACATGTGGTACTCTTTTTTAGAAATAACGATAAACTTAATATCAGGCATATGATGCATAGTGAATTCTGAAAATGTACTAATTTTCGTTAAAAAGAACAACACATTATTCACGGGGCTCTAAGAAAATGACTTCTAATACCTGCTCTTCGGTATCTACTCTATGTAGAATAGTAATAAATGTATTATTTGCCTACGATGAAATGAAACAGCTTCTCTTATGACATGTACAGCCCAGTTAAACACAATTTAACTAGAATGGCAGCAGAAATAACTTCTGTCCCATGCTACTTGCCTTAAACTAAACCTTGACTTCTCTGTGTACATTAATCAGTCATCTTTGGCGCAGAAGCATCTCTTCAGGTCAGTGATGAACTTCGTGACAGTTTATGTCAAACAATTGTCAAAATGATTAAATTTATAACCACATTTCTGTTTCCTTTTGTTGACGGAGGGGGATTCAGAAAAAATTCATTCAACTTTAGTATTACCCGATTTTTTGTTCTTGGCATAGGTAACTTTGAACATAGAAAAGTTCGGATATAAAAGCAGCCTCTCTATTGGTCAACTTAATCGCCTTCCAGTTCTCACACGGTTAAAGCCTGGACAATTCTTTTTGCGAATTACGGCACAGTTCGGGACAGAGAACATGTCATTCACGGGAATGGCGCGAATTCTGGGACACCCTGTATTAATAACAACTAAAATGTTTATATAAATCTTTTTAGACATTGTTTGTTTATATTTGTTAATTTACAATGTACAGGCTAAAAAATTGGTTAAATACCGGTTGGCTGACGCAACAAGACGTTCGCGAATGTTCGGGAAGCTATTCCTTTGTTTGAATATGTCGTGACGTCACGATTCCCGACGTCACAATTTAAATCTTTAATTTATCAATGTATTATTGGCAACTAAAATATTCATAGAAATCTTTTTCTAGACATTGTTTATATTTGTCAATTTACAATGTATAGGCTAAAAAATTGGTCGAAGGCTATTTCGACAGAACTTCCCTCGCTTCTGAAATACAGCCCAACAAATACTGCTTTTCTGAAAAATTATACCCATAAAATTTGATTTTAAAAAAGCCTAATTTTGACAAATTACGCTAATAAAATAGATTCTAATAAAATAGAGGGTGGGCGGGCGGGGTTACTGTCTGTAAATAAAAGATTGTAGAAAAAAGTTAAACTTAACCCCGCCCACCGTGTTCTTTCATTTTTACTTCCCGAGCGTAAGCAAAGGAAGTATTGTAATCGAGTCCGTCGGCCGACTCTCTACTTTTACGTTTTCTCGATCTTTCATGACCCCTAGAAAACGTAGAAATAGGTCTCCTATTTCCGTCTGTCTGTCCGTCTGTCCGTCCGTCTGTCCGTCCGTCTGTCCGTCCGTCTGTCCGTCCGTCTGCCCGTCCGTCTGTCCGTCCGTCTGTCCGTCCGTCTGTCCGTCTGTCCATCTGTCCGTCTGTCCGTCTGCCGTCCCGGATTTTTATTAGACAGATAATCTCCGAAAGTACTCTACCGATTGTTGTGAAATTTTGTACTTATATTAAGAATATCATGTAGATGGTAAAACGCTAACCAAAATTTGTCTAATCATCCTCACCACTAATGCGATGACGTCACTTCAAAATTGTACTTAGTAAATGGGTTTTCAATTGTATAAAATAACATAGTCCTACACATGTAGTTTACAACAACAATCGACTTTTCACCCGAAACGTCCAGATTTTTGGAAAAAAAATCAAAATTATAAAACAACATTTTGAAATTCAATTTTTAATCTGCTAACCAGAATGCTTTGGAATGTTGCAGATGTTTTAAGGCTATAAAGAGGCATCATAAATCTTTAGTCAAAAAATATTTGCTTATCCCCTCCAAAAACTTGATGACGTCAGCTCAAAAGTTTGTGGAATAAATCATATCTAAAATGTACAAAATATGATGAGTCTGTACTTGTGATCTATCACTCCATTCATATTTTTTGGATTTGCATATACAGGGTGACTCAAAAAAATTAATGAATGCGTAAATATATTTTACTGATTTACTCAGAAACTACAAAACCGAATGCTTTGAAATCTTGCAGATGTTTTAAGGTTATAAAGAGCATAATAAATGTTTAGTCAAAATATATTTGCTTATCCCCTCCAAAAACTTGATGACGTCAGCTCGAAAGTTTGCCGAATAAATCCTATCTAAACTGTAAAAATATGATGAGTCTGTACTTGTAATTTATCACTCCATTCATATTTTTTGGATTGGCATATACAGAGTGACTCAAAAAAATTAATGAATGCGTAAATATATTTTATTGATTTAATCAGGAACTACAAAACCGAATGCTTCGAAATCTTGAAGATATTTTAAAATTATCATAAGCATGGTAAATTTTTGATCAAAATGTATTTTTTCGTCCCCCCTAAAAAATTTATGACGTCACCACAAAATTTTGCTGAATAAATCCTATCTAAAATGTACAAAATATGGTGAGTCTCTTCTTGTGATTTATCATTCCATTCGAATTTTTTCGATTTGCATATACAGGGTGACTCAAAAAAATTAATGAATGCGTAAATTTATTTTATTCATTTAATCAGGAACTACAAAACCGAATGCTTTGAAATCTTGCAGATGTTTTAAGGTTATAAAGAGCATAATAAATTTTTAGTCAAAATATATTTGGTTATCTTCTACAAAAAACTGATGACGTCAGCTCAAAAGTTTGCCGAATAAATCGTATCTAAAATGTACAAAATATGATGAGTCTGTACTTGTGATTTATCATTCCATTCATATTTTTGGATTTGCATATGCAGGGTGACTCAAAAAAATTAATGAAGGCGTGAATTTATTTTATCGATTTAATCAGGAATTACAAAACCGAATGCTTTGAAATCTTGGGAATATTTTAAAGTTATTATAAGCATGGTAAACTTTTGTTCAAAATGTATTTGTTCATCCCTCCTAAAAAAATTGATGACGTCACCCTTAAATTTTGCTGAATAAATCCTATCTAAAATGCAAAAACTATGATGAGTTTGTACTTGTGATTTATCATTCCATTCATATTTTTTAGATTTTCTTAAGAGGTGGTTCAAAAAAATTAATGAAGTCAATTTATTTTATTGATTAAATTAAAAGCAACACTTATTATTAGTATTACACCCCAACCAACCCAATTTGGTAGACACAAAATGTGTTAAAGGAAAAACTCAGTTGAAACATAAGGGTAGCACGCTTATTTACATCGACTTTAACATTACAGACCTGCATTTGTTTTATGCGCTCACTTGGTTCCGCGAATGTGGAATAGACATGTTTATAATCAACCAATTGTGAATTTCACCGTCAAGAATTAAAATAAACCCAATGTTTTATATAATAAGCGGAAGTCGAAGCAATAAAACCGATGGTCGTTTTGTTTACAGTTTCTCTGTTTGACTCTCACGTATGCTGTTACGCTTGTCATCTTAAATTAAGAATGTTTATACATAAACGATTTTCAGTTGCCCCTCATATTACTAGACAGCGGATTTCTGTCGGGCTACGTCACGATTATAGGGGGGGACGTGCTGGATCGCCGGGTGATAGATAATCACTGAATTTAATCGGTACTAATTCCATAAATATAATTAACGATTTATTAATCAAACGGCTAAGTAAATGAGAACGGGAACTAACAGCAGAGTGCAACGAAACAGCGTTATTCTAATCTCAAATAAACGAAGTGCAGTCCGCAACCGCAATGAATTCGCATCCCGTACGAGCCGTACCGAGTTTGGCCTTGCCTAGCCCGACAGAAATCCGCTTTCTAGATATTACACACCGGCGCCGTATACGTGAGTAAATTGTTTCGTTATTTTATTGATTATAAGAAATCAATATTCAAAACGACCCAATTCATTTTCCCGAAAATTTGGGAATACAATAATTTTATTCTTAGTATTACACTACATCTATCCCAACTGATATACTTGTCCTTGCAAAAATGTTGATGACGTTATCACAATTTTTTTTTAAATTCCCACTACAAAAATGTAATGAGAAAAAAAAACAAAATAGGCATGCAGTCGTCAAGTTTCCGACAGCGAGGGAAGTACTGCCTAAACTCTTTAGACCAATTTTTGTTCTTGAAAAGACTGTATATGAGTTTCCATTTTCGGGAATTTTTATTTTTCACCATTAGTGATAATTAAGTAGTAAGTTACAAAGTAATAAATAATTTGATCAGATAGTGTCTGTAGCCGATGTCGGTACTCTACAGGTAGGTACTAACCCCTTACTCGGTCTGCAATTTATGGATCGGATTAACAAACCCTGCACAGCTGGTCCTCAATTTAGGTCCACCGATTGGAAGAGCATTCTTTAAAACGGTTAGTACAATCTCATTAGTCCATTCATGCCTACTTCCGGTCACTACCTGGCCATCTTCACATAGCGAAAAATCTTGCAGTAATAAAACGTTGCCAGATGAGCCCAACACAACTTTGCGGATATTTCTAGTCAAGTAGATTATATATCATTTAGAAGTTTCTATATATCTTATATATATGTTAAAAAAATCCGATTTACTTGAGTAGGTACTTCCTACAATGTTTGGGTTTTGCGATATTAAACATTAATAAATAATTATTATTTTTAAAATAGTTTATCTTTTGATATTTTGTATTTTTGGTATAATGTATTTCTTTGACAAAATTGTTATTGTTATTATTATTGTACGCACACTGACAGAGCACAGATACCTGACTTAAAAACGTTACGTTTCCATGCATAATCATAAATATTCAAAGAGAAGCATGTTATTGTTACTGAGGGGAGGACATTTTTCCTGTTGATTATACAAATCAATGTAAGTGTGTGATCTACGGGTCATTTTTAAAGAAATATTTAACAAGATCGAAAAGTAAAGAAAGTGAAATTATTTGAAAATTGATTTAAATAGTATGTCCATGTTATTTACTAAATTTTTATTCAGTTTTTTGCACCAGTATTCGGTCAGTCTCTATCAGATACCAGGTAGTCCCAAAATTTCGAACAGCAATTCGGTCGAGCAGGCCGCATTTGAGATTGTCGGTATTGCTCAGGGATTGGAAGATAAATATAACAAAGCATACTTCCAACAAGCGCTTGCAAATTATGAGAAAATACGAAACTGTAATCCTGTTATAAATAATTTGTATACAAAGGAACAGTACCGACAGTAATATTTCCGGATGTCTGTTTATGGTCTCGTTTTTACAAAGGACAAACTTGCCGCTACAAAATTCCAGAAACGTGAAAATTAAAGGGATTTTACTTTCCGACCATAAGCTAAGGAAGTGTAAACGAATCCATCGGGCGACTGACGATTTTCATAGATTTTCCCTTTTCTGTCTGTTTATCTATCTCTGGCAATTTTTATTTGAGAGATAATCTTTGAAACTACCGGACCGGTCGTTGTCAAATGATGACGTCATCTCAAAATTTTGCCAAATAAATGCTGTTTAAAATGCGAAAAAAAATGATCGGTCTATACTTGTACTGTATCACAGAAATTAATGAATCAGTCAATTTATTTCACTGAATAAATCAGGAATTGCTGAAACTTCGAAATTTTGCAAACGTTTGAAAGTTCTTGTTACCATGGTAAATTGTTAACCAAATTTATATCGGCTTATTCATACTAAAAAATTGATGACGTAATCTCAAAATTTTGCCACATCACATCATTCTGATTCACTTTTATTTGTGGATATTCCGGTGACATTAGAAATGTGTTCACTTGTATATTTTGCAGGGTATTTAGCTCGCTGTTGTTTAAAAAAATTTTAATGTGGAACATGCGAAAATAATTTATTAAAGGCCGATGAAGAAATGAACGATAAAAATGAAATATTAATTTTAAACATAAGAATATAAAGAAGCCTATAAAATACTTAAAAGGACCTAAAAAGGAGTTCGTTGCAATATTTAATAAATTTATTCAGATTCACAATGAATATTTTAAAATGCATTATTATGAAAAGCAACTACGTCACCGGATTTGTAAAGCCATTGAGAAGAATCGTTTAATCAAAAAATATATTATAGAGCATTTAATTATTACTAAATTAAATAGACAGACGTTTTTATCATCGTCTCAAGAAAAAACTGTATCTGCAAAGAGTAAATTAAAAATATTGAACGATTAAAATAGTAACATTAAATTTATCTATAGGTGTAGTAACATAGTATAGTAGTCGAGTTCATCGAACGAATGGCCATTTTTGTTTTTTCAACATTTCATGACCCCTGTCTGTTTATCTGTCTGTCTGTTTGGCGTCTGTATCAATTTTTATTATTATTAGATAACTAACTTTCGAAACAACTGTACCAATTGTTGTCAATTTTGTACATGTTAGGAATTATGTGGCCGACTACTGTAAGGTAAATTTGTTTATAATCCGTCACATTATGGCACGATTTTTATTATTATGTACTCATGAATAGACAGCGAATTTCTGTCGAGCTACGTCACGATTATAGGTGGGGACGCGTAAATCGCTGCGAATCAGTGGCGAATGAAAACTTAATTCCTAAAACAGCTAACTAAATGAGAACGGGAATTAACAGCAAAGTACAACGAAGCACCGACAGAAATCCGCTCTTTGACCAGTCCACCGTTTATTCGGAGATGAGCTATTTTGCTTTAACGTAGTCGCACTGTCCACAAGCCCACAAGGCTGATGATCCCCACCTAAAGGTCTCCTCAGGTATGTAAACAGGAGGAGTTGTTCTAATTTGTATTTACAAATGGTAAGTGGAAGTGACAGGTGCCCAAGCTTAGACCAATTGAAGTTTGTTCCTTACTGAAGAAGTTCTGGTAAGTACCGTTATATTATTTGAGTGTTTGTGAGCTACGTGTGTACAACTGTGTAAAATGAACTATGAGAAGTTCAATCGTCCTAATAAAATTTTATATTATCAAAATTTCACTTTTGAAATTTTTTACTTTCGAACTTACATTAACAATGCAATCCTGTGTAGCTTTACAATGTTATTTTTTATACAACTGTAAAGTTTGAGCTTCTTATAGTACAACACAATTTTTATACAGACGTAAATAAAACCACAATTTTCGTTTATTCTTTCAGATACCGTCATGTCTGCGGAAGAATCTCATGACATCTATTCCGGTTGTCAGACTTTTGAAGCATTGAAATACGCTCTAGATTTCGAAAAAGCCATCGTTCAGGAGCGTATCCTCGAACTTGTCTCAAAAATCATCAATTCGGACAACCCTCCAACAACAAATTATGTTACTCCTTGCATAAACATCCCTCGGCGATTAACTTGTCTCGTCAACAACCCCAACCTCAGAATCTATGGACAACTGTGGCGATGGACACACACCCGTAAATTCTACGTAGAAAGAGAATTGACAAAATTTCAACCCGACAGAACGTGTTATTCAGCCATTCATGGTGAAATTTGTCTCAATCCATTACACTACCTGAAGGAAACCCGACCAACGTCAAACCTCGTATGGTATCCACCTCTTCATCCGTGGGCGACCATCGCGTATTACGAAAAGACTCGTAAGCTAGAAACTTTTCAGTGTTTTTCACCTGAGATTCAGGTAAAGTGTAATACCGTGTCTGGACGAGCAGTAGGATGTTTCAGTTTGGACGGAATTCGAAACGAGTTACGAGGGGACGAAGTGACCAATACGAGAAGACAAATAGGGGAAGGAGTTTCTATATATTATGAGAATGGGCAGGTTTTTATGCAACTGTTGTCTGACTCGGACGTTTACATCGAATCGTTATATTATAATAGGGTTAAAAATGATAGAACACATACCCTTCATTCGTTACAGCCTTTTGATTTAACATCCATGAAACTGATGGATGATGATAGATTCCATATCTTATTGGATAAAGCGGTACAAGAAGGAGCTGAAGCGGTCTACGACCTTGCGAAGATTTTTACCATACGAGTAGTTTTTGTGGAACACTGGAGGACGAATACACCGGTTACAAATTACAATTGTTGGATAGAGATACGATTATGTAGACAGATGAAATGGATAGACAACGCTTTGCGACAAATGGGAGCCCCATATAAACTCCATTACTAACATGTTTTTAATAATCTAAATAGCTGCAATTTTGTAATAAAAGTTTTATTTGTTGTAATGTCTACTTTTTGGAATTACATTTTTTGTGTGGTGAATGGTGCTATTATTAGCCAAGGAAAGAAAAAAAAAATGGTCGAAAATTTCCCTCGCACCTGAAAAGTACAATGAAACATAGCCAGCATTTTCGAGTTGATTTTTTTTTTACACAATTTTGTGATGACGTCAACAACATTTTTCTAAGGACGAGTATTTTAACTTGGATTGTTTTAATTAACAATTTACCAGGCTTAGATAGGATTTTTTCGGTAAATTTTGAGCTGAGGTCATCAATTTTTTGACGTTTATAAACAGATACATTTTGATTAATAAGTTACCATGCTTACAATAACTTCAAAACGTCTACAAGATTTCAAAGTATTCAGTTTTGTAATTCTTGATTTAATCAATAAAATAAATTGACTCAGTCATTAATTTATTTGAAGCACCCCGTATATGCAAATGTTAAAAATTGGTCGAAAGTTGTTTCAGACAGAACTTCTCTCGCTCCTGAAGTACAATAAAACATACCCAGCGTTTTTGAGTTGAGTTTTTCTTTACACAATGTTGTGACGACGTCATAAACATTTTTGGCAAGGATATGTATATCAGTTTTCACACGACTTTTTCAAAGATGAAATTTTCCATTATGTATTCCTTATGCAAATTTCAACCCATTTTCGTTGATTTTCGAAATTTAACTAAATACATTTTCTTGTAGATTTTGGGCCGCAGAAGTCACTTCTGGCTTCATTTCTTCTATAACTTAAACTGTTTTTCCAGAATCGCCCACTGAAATGTAACGATTTTTAAAAATGTCGAAAAATTCGAATTTCACACCGAATTTGTCGAAAATATTGCTCTGTTACCACCAACACGCTAAATTTTTGGAATCAGCATTCTGAAATCTATGTTCCTGAATTTTTTCACAATTTTTAGACAAATGTTTTAAAAGGGAAATTTTTTCAATGGCTTCAAATTTCGGCCAATTTTTGACATTTTCGAATCTTAACTAAATACATTTTCTTGTAGATTTCGAGCTCTAGAACTCACTTCAGGCCTCGTTTCTTTGATATATCGAAATTTGTAGAAATTTTCAAAAGTTCACATTTCGTACCGATTCTTTCGGCCAATTTTTTACATTTTCGAAAATTAACTAAATAGATTTTCTCGTAGATTTCGAGCTCTAGAATTTACTTCGGGCCTCGTTTCTTCGATAACTTCAACCTTTTCTCCAGAATTAGTTAATTAATTCAGTGCATTGAAATATCGCAATTTTTAAACATTTCAAAAAATTCAATACAGCACATCCAGAAAGAAGAGGCCAATTAGTTTATGATTCAGGAGACTCTTTTACTAGAAATTATTTAGCTAATTTTCACAGGAATTCAGATTTTATTTTCTTCTTACCTTTGGTTTACACAGTGATTTGTTATAAGATCCTAATATACTGAAGTCGGTAACTGAAAATTCTACATTTAGTTTAGTTGCTGAATTTGTAGCAATATACAAGTGGTTACAGTTTGTAGTCATTTTATCAATCTAAAAATTTATCTGTTCATTAGAATACTGCATTTATACAACCAGGTATGTACGTTTGTATATATTTCACAAGATAAATACCTATACAGTAGAAACTTAAAAATTATAAAAAGTTGTAACAAGATTTTTTCTATAAATTGTATAGATTAACCATATCTTCTATGTTTATTGCTAACTTAGGGGAAATATGTTATGACACACACGTTACATCTTTCAAATAAAATAGAAATATATTTTGCATTTTAGGAATACAAATTTTTACATAAAACTTTTAAAATGATTTCTTGTTTGAGAGTCGTCATTGTCATTTTCTTAAACAGGAACTCTGCAGTTAGTGGAAAAAACTTTTTTAATTTTAATCGCCACACTAGCATTATATTTTAAAATACATTAGTTGGTAAAAAACATAGTATAATCAAAAATTTATGTTCATATATAGCCTCTACAGAAAAACTTTCAAAAATGTTACTCTTCAAAATATATTACTAAGGAACATATATATTATTACCAAATGCAAGGTCAGTTGCACATAACGAAAAGGAATGTTTGTATTTTTGCCATTTGCACACTCAAAGGGGTTAAAATCACATATGTTCCATATGACGAAGAATTTTGTAAAAAAAATGGTTTTAAAACTCTAAAAATTGTGTTATGGATGCGTTCTTCCGGAACTTGTTGATCCCAGGAGACGTAGAGGATTATATCTATTCGAAATCCTGAATATATTTTAAAAGCACAGAGAGAAAAAAGTCACCAAAGTTAAAAAACAACTCTAATTTTAAGTTTAATAAAACTGATGGTTATTTTTTTGTTGCATTAATTCGTTATTACTAATTTTATAAATGCGACATCTTTTTAAAATATCATTCTTTGTTTTTCGGAAAGTTTGGTCGAAATCAGTTTCAAGCGATTTTTTTAACACTCTATTTATCCATCTATCTATAAGCTTGCCTGTCTAATTTATTTATGTATTAAATTACTCCTACTATATATTATTTATGTATAGATTATTTGCTCGTTTTGAAAATATTTAATATAATAAACCTGTTATCTCTAAAATGGTAGTTTCATTGTCTGTTATTCTACTGTTTTATCTTGATCAAAATAATTTTTAAATTAAAAATTCCTTTGCTACGTACTTTGTAAAGTTACATCAACAATCTTTTTTCTTATAATTTAGTGGTTGATAACGTGATGAGTGTTTGTCTCTGAAAAATCATCCCTTTTGAGGGCAGGTCCTGTTTACTAACGTCAACGCACCAATTAAACCGTCGCATCGCTGGCGTAGCAGCTCTCCCTTCTACCCTTGTCCTCTCGCCAACCCTGTGCTCAGTGTGTAGCTTTCAGTTTCGGGTTTCGGTTTGGCTTGAATACAGTTAAAACTCGTTGTGCTCACATGTCTTCTAGTATTGTATTAGTGTAAAATGCAGCGACTTTTAATTATAAAATGGTGTTTCGGGCTAAATACAATTGCACATACACTTTTCACACAATGAAGGGAACAGCGAAGTTTTGAGGTGAGTGTTTTAAGCCATTCAAGTTTTCACTTTTTTTACTACCAACATATATATATGTTACCTTCTTTTATTCTTGTAGACATTCACAATAAAAGTAAATGTAACGGTTACGATGGCATCTTAAAAATTCAAAACTGATAAAAGTATGTAGAGATTAATAAATTGAAAATCATATGTTGCTGTTGGTTGATTATGTTCAGAACGATGGAATAAAAGCGACAAGAACTATTAGTCACTCATCTAAATATAAAAACGGTTAAGACTTTTTAAAATCCAATACGTTTTATAAGTACCTAACTAGCTGTTGTCGGCAGCTCCACTTGCGAACTTTCCACGTTGGGGGTTGACTTTTTGAATGATTAAATTTTGCTAAGATTCTTAACACGCGTAAAAACTTGAAAGCTTTTTTCTATTATACTGACTGTGTCGTAATATGGTTCTTGTAATATTATGTTGGGAGCCTAATGTCTTAAAGTAAGAGTTTTTCGTTAAATAATAATACATTTTCAACAAAATTATCCCATCGAATAATCCAAACAATTCGACACGGTGTTATTGAATGCATTTTTGTTTTCGGTACTGTTAGGGCAACGTTTTTGTTGTCAAATTTCTATTATTTTGGAGTACCTACCTTCTTAATTTTTTTTTTAATCTTTTATAAATTTGGACATGACATTAATGGACACAAATTATTTTTCTATATCTATTTAAATATAATATATTAATAATAATTCATCACACATACTAATTATTTTCCAAACAATTTTAAATGTTCGAATGATTTTTACTTCACGAGCATAAACTAGAAAGTACTGTAATAGGGTACATTTGACGAATAGCTAATTTCGTGTTTTCTCGTTGTTAATTTTAGTAATATCGTTTAGATTTTGAAAAGTTAATCAAAATTTCTCATGGTGTCCATCAATAATTTGGTGGTGCCATCTCACAGTTCTGGCTGATAAATCCTGTTTAAATTTTATAAAATAAGACTCTTACTAAGAATTATACTTGTGGGTTAGTAATGTTCCCATATTATTTATCTTAGACCTTTTTGGGGACAAATTCCAAATTTCATAATATGTGATTTATCTTGGAAAGTGCAAAATCGATTACATTCTGAAATCTTTGAGCGTGTTAACGTTATCTTAACACTGTAAATCGCTAATCGAAATGTAATGTTTTTCTTTTCCAAATGTACAAAAGACAATTTATACACACACATATTTTTAGAAGTACTGAGGTATAAAAAAAATGAAAAAAGCTATTTATTTTGTTGATTAAATTAGAAAAGATTTGTCTCATTTACCTGGATTTCTACGAGTGTCTTACGATTGACACAGGTATAATTAATCCAAATACATATTTAAATATCTTTATCCCTACTAAAAAACTGAACACGTCTTACAAAATTTTATTAACGAAAATTATTTTGTTATGAAAAACTCACTTGAAATGTAAACATAGCATACCTCTTCACCTATAGCTTAACAATCCACACTTTTAATTGTGAAAATATAGGAGTTACCATAAAAAATAAATTCGCAAAATCTGATTTAATAATGTAACTAGGAAACTGAATTTAATTTGTTTAAATGTAGTTCAGTGTAGTAATTTTTTATTCTAGATAACATTTTTGTTTTTGTTCTAAATAATTAAATCTATCTTCCATGTCTCTACTTGTTTTGAAATAATGTAAAATAATATCACTTGTCATGACTGAGTTTTCCCAAAATAAATCCTATCTAAAATGTACAAAATATGATGAGTCTGTACTTGTGATTTATCATTGAATTCAGATATTTGAAGTTTAAATTTTTTGGTTTCTTAAATTTTCGATTTCTTGATTTCTCCTATTTTGATTTTTCGGTTTTTCGATCTCTCAATTTTTTGGTTTTTAAATTTTTCAGTTTTATCATTTTTCAATTTCTCGACTTAAAAACTAAAGAACGGAAAAACTGAAAATCGAAAAGCAAAAAATTGGAACGTCTAAGAACTGGAGAATGGAAAAATTGAAAAATCGAGAATGCGAAAATTCGGAAGTTTGCAAAATCGAAGAATTGAAAATCTGAATATCGAAAATGCGACGAATCAGGTCAGGTCAGGTCGAAATAAAAAAAATTTGAACATCGAAAGACCGAAAACTTGATAAATGGAAAAATCGAAATAACGTGAAATCGAGAAACCAGAACATCGAAAAATTGAAACGTCGACAAATCGAAACATTAAAAGATCGAGAAGTCGGAAATTCGAGGAAAAATCTAAAAAAAAAAATATCAAAAAACTGAAAAATACGGAATTCAAAACATTCCCAAAATAGAAGTGCCGAAAAGTGGAGAAATAGAACAATCGAAATAACAACATGAAAATCTGAAAAACCGAAAAACTGAAAACTCAAAAAACGGGAAATTGAGAAGTCGAAAGATCTTAAATTAAAAAAAAAAAAAACGAATTGAATAATGGAAAAATTGAAGAATCAAAGAATTGAAAAATCGGAACATCAAAAAATTGGAAAATCGAAAAATCGAGAAAATTCGCTCCCCTTAGCACGAAGCACAGAATTGATTTTTACTTCCCGAGTGTAGCATACACATGTAGTTTATGACTCCGAATTGAGTTTTGACCCGAAACGTCCTTTTTGGAAAAAAATCAAAATTATAAAACAACATTTTGCAATTTAATTTTGAATCTGCAAAATCGAATGTTTTGAAATGTTGCAGATGTTTTAAGGCTATAAAGAGCATCATAAATCTTTAGTCAAAATATATTTGGTTATCCCCTCCAAAAACTTGATGACGTCAGCTCAAAAGTTTGCCGAATAAATCCTATCTAAAATGTACAAAATATGATGAGTCTGCACTTGTGATATATCACTCCATTCATATTTTTTGGATTTGCATATAAAGGGTGACTCAAAAAAATTAATGATTGCATAAATTTATTTTACTAATTTATGACGTCACCACAAAATTTTGCTGAATAAATCCTATCCAAAATGTACAAAATATGGTGAAGCTCTTCTTGTGATTTATCATTCCATTCAAATTTTTTCGATTTGCATATACAGGGTGACTCAAAAAAATTAATGAATGCGTGAATTTATATTATTGAATTAATCAGGAACTACAAAACCGAATGCTTTGAAAACTTGCAGATGTTTTAAGGTTATAAAGAACATTATAAATATTTAGTCAAAATATATTTGCTTATCCCCTCCAAGAAATTGATGACGTCAGCTCGAAAGTTTGCCGAATAAATGCTATCTAAACTGTAACAAAATATGATGAATCTGTACTTGTGATTTATCACTCCATTCATATTTTTTGGATTTGCATATACAGGGTGACTCAAAAAAATTAATGAATGCGTAAATTTATTTTATTGATTTACTCACAAACTACAAAACCGAATGCTTTGAAATCTTGAAGATGTTTTAAAGTTATCATAGGCATGCTAAATTTTTAATCAAAATATGTATATTGACTTATCCCCTCCAAAAAAATTGATGACGTCAGCTCAAAAGTTTGCCGAATATATTCTATCTAAAATGTACAAAATATGATGAGTCTGTATTTGTGATTTATCATTCCATTCATATTTTTTGGATTTGTATATACAGGGTGACTCAAAAAAATTAATGAATGCGTGAATTTATTTTATTGATTTAATCATAAACTATAAATCCGAATGCTTTGAAACCTTGGAGATGTTTTAAAGTTTTCATAGGCATGGTAAATTTTTAGTCGAAATGTATTTGTTCTTCCCCCCTAAAAAATTGATGACGTCACCTCAAAATTTTGCTGAATAAGTCTTAAATGTGCAGAAGATGATGAGTCTGTAGTTGTGATTTATCATTCCATTAATATTTTTTGGAACTACAAAACCGAATGCTTTGAAATCTACTACGAAAAAAAAACACAATAGGTATGCAGTCGTCACGTTTTCGACAGCGAGGGAAGTACTGTCTAAACTCTTTAGACCAATTTTTTTATTCGTTTCTACAAATGCCGCTGTTTAAATGTTATTCATACGCATCGGCTTGGAAGGCATCATTTATGCCGCATGCAGCGATGTAACCGGAAACGCAGAGAGATTTTCAGAAGTAATAAATTGTACACCAATGACTTAGGAAACACTGGATGGGTGCTACTTAGAAAGAAACTGCAATAAAAGTTCGCAAAGAGAACGGACACTGATGTTTTATTAAAGGCGATTTCAACGTTCCCGTTGAAAATTTGCATTTCAAGTGGGTTTTACGAATGTGACATTTGACACTTATTAGTAACAAGGCTAATGGCAACCTAAATACTAAAATTATTATTTCTAAAAAAAAAAAATTAATTGTAGAAAAACAGTACATAAAATTATGTACTTAAAATACGAGCAAAATATGCCGGATAAACTCGAAAATAAGTCATTTCCTTTCACATTTTATGATGTAAGTACATATATGTATATGGATAACTCGTTACTGAAAATTTATTGAAATATAATAATTTAATATAATATTTTCAACACGCAATACAAGGTCTTGATGGTCAAATTGTTTGATTTTAAATAAAAATAATCAATTCAGTTGAATATTTAATAAGAAATCGTGCTCTGTCTTACGACGGTAAAATGCTAGTGAAAAATATAGGGAGAGCCACCTTCGATTTATTAATAAAAAAAGTGTTCATGACACAACGAGAGACTTTCATAGATATTTTAATAGACATAACACGCATGGTAAATTTTTGTGGATGTGCGATTGTGAAAAAAATAATTGTTTTGTTTTGTGTCTCCTCAGTAATGATTTAAAACCAAATGTATGTGGGGAAAGTACTTCTTACTTTTATTGAATGTATTTTTGTATTTATTTCCGTCACACAAAATTTCAAAGCATTGCTTTTACAATTTAGAAATTAAATTTTAAAATATTGTACAAATTTTGATTTTTTTCCAAAAATCTGGCTAACTAGGGTCACAACTTAACACGGATTCATAAACCACATGTTCAGGAGTATGTATTATACATATGTATATTATAAAATTTAATGAACATTTATTCGGAAACATTTTGTGATATTATTTTTTTTTGGGAAGAAACAAACACAAATTTAAACCTTAAAACGTTTTCAAGATTTCAGAGTATTCAGTTTTGCATAATATACACAATTGTTTTTCTAGAAATCCGAATGTCTGGGAACACCTCTTAAGAAAATCTAAAAAATATGAATGGAATGATAAATCACAAGTACAAACTCATCATATTTTTTGCATTTTAGATAGGATTTATTCAGCAAAATTTAAGAGTGACGTCATCAATTTTTTTAGGAGGGATGAACAAATACATTTTGAACAAAACTTTACCATGCTTATAATAACTTTAAAATATTCCCAAGATTTCAAAGCATTCGGTTTTGTAATTCCTGATTAAATCGATAAAATAAATTCACGCCTTCATTAATTTTTTTGAGTCACCCTGCATATGCAAATCCAAAAATATGAATGGAATGATAAATCACAAGTACAGACTCATCATATTTTGTACATTTTAGATACGATTTATTCGGAAAACTTTTGAGCTGACGTCATCAGTTTTTTGTAGAAGATAACCAAATATATTTTGACTAAAAATTTATTATGCTCTTTATAACCTTAAAACATCTGCAAGATTTCAAAGCATTCGGTTTTGTAGTTCCTGATTAAATCAATAAAATAAATTTACGCATTCATTAATTTTTTTGAGTCACTCTGTATATGCAAATCCAAAAAATATGAATGGAGTGATAAATGACAAGTACAGGCTCATCATATTTTGTACATTTTAGATATGATTTATTCGGCAAACTTTCGAGCTGACGTCATCAAGTTTTTGGAGGGGATAAGCAAATATATTTTGACTAAACATTTATTATGCTCTTTATGACCTTAAAACATCTGCAAGATTTCAGAGCATTCGGTTTTGTAGTTCCTGATTAAATCAATAAAATATATTTACGCATTCATTAATTTTTTTGAGTCACCCTGTATATGCAAATCCAAAAAATATGAATGGAGTGATAGTTCACAAGTACAGACTCATCATATTTTGTACATTTTAGATATGATTTATTCCACAAACTTTTGAGCTGACGTCATCAAGTTTTTGGAGGGGATAAGCAAATATTTTTTGACTAAAGATTTATGATGCTCTTTATAGCCTTAAAACATCTGCAACATTTCAAAGCATTCTGGTTAGCAGATTAAAAATTAAATTTCAAAATGTTGTTTTATAATTTTGATTTTTTTTCCAAAAATCTGGACGTTTCGGGTGAAAAGTCGATTCAGAGTTGTAAACTACATGTGTAGGACTATGTTATTTTATACAATTGAAAACCCATTTACTATGTACAATTTTGAAGTGACGTCATCGCTTTAGTGGTGGGGATGATTCGACAAATTTTGGTTAGCGTTTTACCATCTACATGATATTCTTAATATAAGTACAAAATTTCACAACAATCGGTCGAGTACTTTCGGAGATTATCTGTCTAATAAAAATCCGTGACAACAGACGGACAGACGGACAGACGGACAGACGGACAGACGGACAGACGGACAGACAGACGGAAATGGGAGACCTATTTCTTCGTCTTCTAGGGGTCATGAAAGATCGAGAAAACGTAAAAGTAGAGAGTCGGCCGACGGACTCGATTACAATACTTCCTTTGCTTACGCTCGGGAAGTAATAAAAATATATGTATGGTGTGAAAATAAAATCAACAAGCGTGCTATGCGTATGTTGCAAGAGAGTTTTTCCATTATAAAATATTGTAATTGGAACATGCTGGATAAGCTGTAATGCACTTCAAGGCAAAGGAGGTTCTGTTTAAATAAACTGAAACTAAATAACCGACATTTTTATGATTCCGTTTCCATTTTTTGTAGCAACAAATATAGTGTTACAGTATACAGTGTCCGAATTTACTGCGAAATAATGTCAGACTAATATGTAACAAATTATTAATATGAAGGGCAATAAAGAAGAAAATGAAAGGTTAAAAAAGAGTATAAAAAACAATTGAAATAACTAGGAAAATTTATATTTCATCATTTGAACAGACACTAACGTTGTGTTAATTTTTACAGACTTCATTCAAAGGTTCGAATTGTGTCATTTTCTAATTGTCAATATTCGTCACTGCTGACTGGATCAAGCAAACTGATCTCTTAATAAAAAAAAATACTACTTTCCGTTGACCTGTAAAATAATTTTTTTAAATAAAGATTTATTTTTGTTAAAAATATGGCTCTAATGTATGATTTAATATATTATCTCAAAAAGTTTCTCGTTTCAAGTTCAAAACTTTTTATAATCAAACCAGGAAATTTTGGCCCTTCATTTTAGTCTACTCTACCCAAGCGTATTATGGAAACCAACAGGAAGGGGGCGGAGCAGCTTAATACCCTTGGCTGTCTGATACCAACAATACTTTTGCGCGCCAGAGAACGAATTATTTACAAGTTTAATAAATCCCCTTTACTTGAGTACTTGTAAACTAATAAAATTTTATGGCCCTATTAGTGTCATAAATGACACTAAATTGAAACCTAGAACCTAGAAGGATCGACAATGTCGGGCATCTCCTCATCGATTCTTCAAGGCCACAGTGAAATCTGGGTAAATTTCACATTAATTTCCAAAAAAAACGGAGAAATCCTCCAAAGTGGTTTAATATGTGCTTAAATACTCTACTCAACATTTACTCAGTAATGTCACAAAAAGTGGCAAGATTAAAATTTTTCTGTCACATGGTTATTATTATCAAAATATTTACAGCGTAGGGTTGGGGGAATATTTATTGTTTAGGCCGCTGGGTTTTACTTTATAAAGGTTATCACAAAGCAAAAATCGCAAAATTTGATAATTTTTCCAAGAAGCGAATTTCGATGGACTTGTCTTTCAGCGCGCAGGAAGTTCTATGGAAATAAATTTCGACAATTTCTTCATTAACCTAAAATGGTCAAATTCGTCTGCAAGTCTGTAAAATCTACCTGCTAGCTACTTATTTGGGATACGGTATTGCAAATGATTAGAAAATATGAAACTGTAATCCTGTTATAAATAATTCGTCTACAAAGAAACAATACAGACAGTAAAATTTTCAGATGTCTGTTTATGGTGTCGTTACTTACAAAGGACAAACTTGCATCTACAAAATTCCAAAAACGTGAAAATTAAAGGCTTTTTACTTACCGACCGTAAGCTAAGGAAGTATTATAATCGAATCCATCGGGCAACTGGGTATTTTCAAGTTTTCTCGATGTTTCATGGCGCTCAGATTTGGAAAAATAGGTCTCCCGTTTCCGCCTGTTGCCTGTTCTATGTCAATTTTTATTAGACAGACAGTCTTCGAAACTACCGGACCGATTGTTGCCAAATTTTAATGTATGTTAGAAATATCGTGTAGATGGTAAAACGCTAACCAAACTTTATCTGATCATTCCTACCAACAATGGGTGGTAATAAAAGAAAACATGTATTTTTTGTTGAAGAATTATAACTTTTACAATAAATGTTACATATTATAGTAGGTTTTGATACAATATAAAACTTTTCTGATACTAATTTAAATATGTACTTTATAAAACTTTTGATTTGCACTTTCGGTTTGCTCTTATTTATTGCGTAATTCTGAACCATATAAAAGCAACATCAAAAAGACGCCGTTAAGAATCGATGTTGACCTCACATCTGCATTTATTAAATATTGCATAGGCCAGTGCCGAAGCCTTTGAAAATGGTAAAAAGTGAAAAAAAATTAGAACAGGATGATACCCATTGGAAAAGGAAGCAAATATAACAAAAATAAAAGGAAAAATAATTTACGGGTGATCTGAGCTCTGTAAGGGGAAGAGGGTGAGCTTTTAAGGGTAGAAAACGGTTTATCATGATTTCCTGCAAAACTACAAGTCCTATCGCAAAAACTTAAATGGCAAAGTTGTAGGTAATAAAAAGATCTACAACTTTTGTATTTACACTTTCTTTACATGACCTCAAAATTTATGCCAAAAATGCAAATAACCGAGTTTATCTCCCACAAAAAAAAATATTTTCACGAAATTTGGTGAAAACTTTTCTATTTATGTTCCAAACTCACTGTAATTTTTTTTATTCAAAATGTTTATTTTTTCCCTTATTTTGATTTAATGTCGAAAAACCACCCTAATTTTCAGCCGAAAATTCTCACGTCAAAATATTTGCTTTTTTAAAAAATCGGGTTTTTTTTTTTCGCTGAAATCTCTACTTTCTGATGGTGTAAAAAAAATTTATACATTACTATGGCAAATTTTCACAGGAAATGCAAAGAAAAAGAAAAAACTCGAATTCAAAAATTTGTTTTTTAATTACATATTATGTAAAATTTGGAGCTATTTATAATATGTACACGTTAGTTATTCGAAAAACGTAAGATTCCATGTTACACTGATAAATTAAAAAATTGCAAATCGAAATATACTACTATAATTAACAACCAAAGAAGTTAATAAACTTAATACTTTATAAGACATCTACAATATTTTGTTAAAGTTGTAGGATAATTTTTAAATTATATGCATAGGTGCCTATTTATTACTATTTTAAGATAACTTATATACCTGAATGGCCTGCGGAAAATTTTAGCCCATCAGAAGAATGAACAACATCGTTTATAAAAATACATGTGCAGGCTGAGTTACTTGAAGAGAATCATGACGAATTGACTTATTTAAAAGAAACTTTTGGCATCTACAGTCACAAGGATTTTCCTGTAAACACGCAGAAGAAGATGCTGATGCTGACATAATTAAGATCTCGATAGAAACTGCCAGAGATACTAATAATAAAACTGTCATAGTTGTGGGTCAAGATACTGATCTGGATTTCTAAAAAAAATGAATAAAGCAATTTATTTTGTTGATTAAATTGAAAATGATTTATCTGATTTACCTAAATTTCCGGAAATACATTACTATTGATACAGGTATAATAACATTTTATCTACTGAAATACATATTTAGATATTTTTATGCCTACTAAAACGCTGAACATGTCTTACAAAATTTTATTACGGAAAATTTGCTGGAACATGCTTGTTGTCTAATAATGGATACTATTTTGATTTTAATAATAATTATTATAAAAATAATAATACTTTATTGATTCCAACAGTTAAAAAACCCAATTACAGGAACTATTGTTCAAAATAACATTGATGCTTATGCGAACTATAGATAAATAAATATATTGTTATTATTGAATCTGGATTTGTTTCATTGCACTTCAGGGACGCAGGAAGTTGACCTAAAAATGTTTAGACCAATTTTTAAATATTAGGCCAGTGGGTGGAAATACTTTTCTCTTTAGTTTAAAAATAACAAGTTATGACATCAATAAAACCATTTACTAAAAATTCGTATGAGGGCATTTAGTTTTCAAAGCAATGAAACATCCGGACCTGTAATTCTTGTCGGCCTTCATACTTATATTTGTGAAGAAGCAATAAATCCCCCAAATAAAAGCGACGAAAAAATCTGGAAGGACTGGACTGTGCGATCTTTTTGCGTCTTTAATTTGTCTGATCAAGAATTCAAATCGGTAGTTCAGTCAAGTCGGATATTTCAGTTCTTTGTGAAGTTGAAACATTTCAACTGCTTTAATTCCTAAACTTAACACAGCAGGACACTTTTAAACTTAATATTTTTGTTGCCGAGTGCAATATGTTTTAATAATAATAATTGGTGTTTGTTGTTAATTTTTTATTTATTTTTTGATCAACGTCATGTTTTCAAACTACGTTTGCAAGTATTTGGAGGAACACCGGAAATTTTGTTGGATAAATTCTATCTCAAATGTGTAAAATATCTCCACACTTTTGTGGTTTATCAGTTCATTCATATTTTTCACAATTGAGAAGTTACTTTAAAAACATAAATTGATGTGTTTTTGTACTTTTTGTTATAAATATAAAGTCTTATCACTATCAGGTTATCACAACATTTTGAAACAAAAAACTCACTTCAAATTATGCATAGCATGCTCCTTTACCTATTTGTAGGGGTTTTCGTAAAAAAATAAATTCGTAGAATCAGATTTGAGGATTTAACTAGGAAACTAAATTTGTTTAATTGTAGTTCAGTGGCGAGGGTTTTTTTTTTGTCTAGGTAACATTTTTATTTTTGTTCTAAACAACTGAATCTATCTTCCAGCTGAGAAATGCATTTTTTGTTCCTTGCATTTTTGTGCTGAGTTTTCTTCCCAGTTTTTAACACATAACTGTAACTTATTTATTTACGTTATTAACTGCCATTTTCAGATACAATTCTCATTTCTACTTTACCATTCCCAACATGTATTTTGAAAATTTTATTTTAATTTACTGTACCACATAATATTTAAACCAGTCCGGAAGCTGGGAATAACCGCATACAAAATCAATCAATTCATTACATTTAGCTCAGAAAAATAGGGAAACAAAATAAATTTCTTTACATTAATTTAATTTTTTTCCCAACGAATCCCTAACAGCCGAGATTCTGATACGCTAAATAATTTGTTGTATGTACATCCGAAGGAGAACAAAAAATCATTGTTAGAAATGTTGAAAAATAAAATGCATTTGTCTCAAGAATTTCCAAGTGGCATTTTTATTGATGTTATTAATTTAAAATTCTGAAGTTTACGAACCAAGCAATTTTTTTTTAATCTCAAAGTAACTTATGTTGACCCTGTCGGCATAGTCTAGACATAGTGGTGGTGCGATTTTAAATTAAAGGCGATGGTATTTCAAACTTCACTTTCCGTTCTCTTTGCGAAATTTTATTGCGGTCTCTTTCCGGCTATCAGCCACTCATTGTTTACTGAGCCATTGCTGAGCAATTTATTACTTCTGACATTCTCTCCACGTTTCCGGTGACACACGGTTTTTGTAGAAGCACAAAAAATTGGTCGAAAGTTGTTCCGTCCAAATTGTCCTCGTTCCTAAAGTATACAATGAAACATATTAAGCATTTTCGAAAAATTATAAAATTTGATTTGACTGATTGTAAAAGTCTCATCTCATTCGCATAATCAAATTTTATCATTTTTCGAAAAATCTGGATTCGTTTTATTGTACTTCAGGGACGAGGGAAGTTCTCTCGAAATAATCTTGGACCAGTTTTTTATGTTACAATGTTTACATATTTTATTAATTTTCATGTGGATTGGAATTAAAAATGGGTAGTAATAAAACGCTCAGTATTTATTTGAGATCTGCTCAGAAAAAAATATTTATAATCAGTATTTAACAGATTTTCACACAGTTTCAAAAAGAAAATGTTTTATAAATAAATGTAATTTGCACAGTAATAAAACGAGTCAGGATTAGTTAAAATTGCACAGTATTTTCTCATTTATTGCACAATTTTCGGTACTCAGTTTAAAATAATAAAAACACAGTTTCTCATTTTGCAAAGTAGATAGAGTAGGTTTCGCCACTTCTTGATGTCGCTTGTATAAAATGTTTTGAATTTAATTAAGTCCTTTGCCTACATTTTTCCCAACTTGAATTTAACATCGAATCACAACGAAGGATGATTTAAAAATAAGTCGGTATAACCAAAAAACTAGGGTAAGCCTAGTCCAGCCTCTACTTTTTGCAATACCTACAGATTAGATATTAGGTGGGTTTTTTGTTTAATAATAATTAGCATTATGAAAGAAAATTATTAAACAGTGTCCGAATTTAAGATACTGTAATTTCATTACGCCAAAGTAAATAGTATCTGGAAAATATACTGAGCATGTATTTATTTAATTAACACTCACAATTTTTATACTTATCAAGTATAAAAGGTCCTTACTGAACATTCCTTATTTAACCGAACAGTTATTAATTTAACCGAGCAGCTGCTATTTCACCAAGCATATATTATTTTAACTGAGAATTTATTTTTTAACTGAGCATTTATGATATAACTTAGCATTTATGATATAACTTAGCATTTATCATTTTTACCGAACAAAAATACAGAGCGTTTAAAAATAAAACTGTGCATTTAATTTGTTCCCATTAAAAATTTTAAAATAATTCCTTTTCCGAGTAATTTTTGACCACGTAGTAATTAAAGAGTAATGGCCCTTTACCTGGGGTAATAAGTTTGGGCGCATGACATTTCCACTCGGGTTTCAATCTTAAACTGGTCATAAAATTTGTCTTTACCTCTTAAAACGGACAGGTGTACTTGGGCTATTAAATTTGCACTCGACCTTATCGATAAGTTTATATCATTTCGTCATTAAATTTTAGTCTAATTACAAAAGGGACAGAACAACAGTAATAACACGAAAAAGATTTTTATTTTTGTCATATCAATCGAATACCAATAAAAAAATCTGGATGGCAGACAGACGGACAAATGGACAAACAGACAGAAAGACAGAGAAGAGAGTCGGCCGACGGACTCGATTACAATATTTCCTTCGCTTACGCTCGGGAAGTAAAAAAGTAATTCACAATTTACACAATATGTAGGTGCGCGGAAAATTAATTAAATCACTGTTTTCGTTTCAAAGAATTACGTTTATAAAAACGCAAACATTAATTAATTTGTTTTTTTTTAATTTAATAGTGCTGCTGGTGCAAAACAATAATTGCCTACGTCGCCGAGTTCAATTTTGTACACTCCTGACATTTTTGTCAAAATCTGCCAAGTTATTGAAAATGGTTCGCTTTTCTTTAATTATTAAAACAGAAATCATTTTAACCTACGGAGAATGCCGTACAGATCTAGATTAAACAATCAGGACTCTTATCGAACGGTATCCCGATGGCGAATTTACCAAAGGAAAAAAACAAGATGTTAAATACACCTAGCAAAATTACTTCCATGAAAGTTAGAATTAATTTCTGAACCTAAAGCAATCTTACACTTTCGAAAAGGTTGTAGTTGAGCAACTGAAAATTAGTATTTTTTTAAAATTCATAAAGTAACGCTTGGCAAGCAGGTATCAAATTCCCACAAGGGTGTCCAAAATGCGAGGAATGCAGTTTTTTGTTTCATAGCTACCTATTCTTTAATACTTTTTGGAATTATTTGCATTATTTTTTTTGTCTAACCAGATGTATTTCGGGGATGAATTTTTGCAAACAGTATTTATTTTTCATGTTTAATCAAGTGATGCAAAACTTAATTAATTCAAAATTAAATTAAGGCATGGAAAATTTACTTTTTCAAGATAATGATTATTCTCACCGGTTCATATTAATCCTCACCTATCCAGATACCTATATCTTCAATTTCATAACAATCCGTTCATATGAAAGTCATGATCGCGTTAAACCTCGATAGTCTCGATAATCGTTAGTAAAGATGGTAATAACTTGTAATTATTATTTATTCAGAATCGGTCAGTAATGTGACTATTTCACATATTTTAAAGAGTTTGAAAGTGAGCTGTTCACTTTTATCTCGAGGGCCGAAAATGACATGTCACTGACATAGCAATTTACATCCGTGGGACTTTCAGCCCTTGAGGTGGACGGAATGTCACTTACCACCCCAAAAAATTAAAAAAGCGTACTGCTTGTCACTTATAAAAAATGTATATATAAATGTAGTCGGAATGGGACTATTTGGCGCGGCCGACTTGGCGCGAGTACGTCGGTATATAATATAAACAATATTTATTGTTGGCACTGTGGTTGGCACCCTGTTATTTATGCTAAGTGTAGGCAACCAAATACACAGTTTCATTGGCACAAATTCCAATAACTAAATGATCCACGGAGCAAGAAGTTCCACGTTTAGGGGTATGTTTATAATGGGGTGCAGGGCGCGAAGCACCCGTGTGTCCATTAAAAAGTCGACATTACCCCTCCACGCGTTGGAGACTATAAAAATTAGGTTATGCTAACGCGGGTGCAATTTTTGTATATCTATATCTATTTTTCTTGGTGCGAGTTCATTCGCGCCAAGATGGCTTGCGCCAAAATGTCCCTGCGCCAAGTTGGCTTTGCGCCAAAATGTCTCGCGCCAAGTCGGCCGCGCCGAATTGTCCTAGACCGGAATGTAGTGTAGGTACAAAGTTCGGGTAATGTTCATTCCTTTCTGGAGAAATAGTTCATCTCAGGCACCTTCGGCAATCTTTTTTTTCGAAAGGAATGAAACACTCCACTCCATTTTCAGAATTGCTCAGCTGTCAATTATGTCACAAGTAATTTGCACAAGTTTTTAAATTTATCATTTTACTCAATCTACAGGTATATTTCATGCAAACACATTTAAAAGACAGACTACAATAATAAAATTTGATTATACCTTTTATCTAGGGAATTTTATTTAATTTCACTATTTTGTACTCCAATAATTCGGTAAAAGGGAAACCAGTGAGAATTTTATAACCATATTTTTTTTAAATAACAACTGGTGACATTCGGTTTGGCTTCCGGCACCATCTGTTAATTTTAGTTCTAATAAAATCAGTCAAATTTTTTTCATCGTGACGAAAATAGCAAAGTTTTGAGGTGAGTGTGGTCTAGCATTTAAATTTTGTCTATGTGTAGATTTATTCTGTTATTCAGTTCAGTCCAGTATTTTTGAGTATCTATACGACATAAACTTTCTAATGGACGGAATATAACTATTCAGTATCAAGAAGCTATTTAACAATATATTTAAAGTGACAAAAGGTACGAATTTTGTCGTGGACACGTTTCATCAAAATTTGATGAGCGCAGTTCGTGCTCCGAATCATGTGGAATCTCTTCCATTACTAATGTTAATAAGTGCTACCTCTATCTAAAGTTAAGTGTCCACTTTCTAAAAAAATGATATTTTCTTTTTTAATAAAGGAAAACATGAATTTTTGTCGAAACAATAAATTTAGCACCTTATAATACGATTTGATATATATTAGGGTGATTCAAAAAAAAAAAATAATTTTTTTTTTCGTGTCAAAGAGGTTCAAAAGTTTCTTTTCAACGTAAAAAAATACCAGTTAAAAGTTGAGCTCTTAATATTAATATTAAGACCGTCCGCATCGCGTTTTTCTATTTCCCATAAGAATAACATGGGAAAATTTTTGTTTGCACCTTCTGATTTTTATTGCTAGCCCGTCGTGTGTCGTGAAAAAAATTCAATCACATATTTTTATAGAGAATTGAACGCTCTACAAAAAGTGTCTCCTATGATTTTGCGAGAAACCTGACTATGATTTTTTAACCCACTGATGCTGAAAATGTTCGGAAAGAGTTTTACTGGCCTTATTATAGCATAAAATTATAAACAATTACTGTTTAAAAAACTAAATTTAAAATGTGTATAAATTTTTGTGGTGATTTATTCCAATAAGACCATCAAATTTATTGTAATGCATCAAAAACGTCAAAATTTGGATAAATTTAACTTTAGCCTAAAATAACTCTTCAACTATCAGGTTTCTCGCACAATCATAGGAGACACTTTTTGTAGAGTGTTCAATTCTCTATAAAAATATGTGATTGAATTTTTTTCACGACACACGACGGGCTAGCAATAAAAATCAGAAGGTGCAAACAAAAATTTTCCCATGTTATTCTTATGGGAAATAGAAAAACGCGATGCGGACGGTC
Organism: Zophobas atratus; assembly: GCA_022388445.1. NCBI lineage: Eukaryota > Metazoa > Arthropoda > Insecta > Coleoptera > Tenebrionidae > Zophobas > Zophobas atratus. Next base: position 24,703,636 of record CM039450.1, on the reverse strand, counting down.
TTAATATTAATATTAAGAGCTCAAATTTTAACTGGTATTTTTTTACGTTGAAAAGAAACTTTTGAACCTCTTTGCACGAAAAAAAAAATTATTTTTTTTTTTTGAATCACCCTAATATATATATAATATTAAGCTTTTCTGGTAATTATTTAAATATATATTTGCTTTATTCTGAACCATATAAAAGCAACATCAAAAAGAAGCCGTTCATAATCGATGTTTCCAATTGCATCTGCATTTATTAGACATTGCAACAAAAATTGCCGTTCACGTTCCCAAATTCAATTTAATTTTCGTTGAAGGAAATACTTTGCCGCGCATTGCATGTTTCCGCACTTAATATTCCCGTTTACACTTAGTTCAAGAAAGAATATCCAGTGACAAGTTTGTTCTATTAAATTAGGGTTTTTTTTCCAGGTACATATTGTGTCCACATCGGTATTTAAATTCGTTTAGAAACAAATAATTATTGTTGCTACCAACTCAAACACCTTCAAAGCTTTTTTTTGTATTTAAGCCTTGAATTTGACCTACACCAACTACGTTTTATACAAAACATTGATTAAATACATATAGATAGACCCATGCTATTGTTTGGAGCGAACAGGCCAACGGCCGGCGAACAAGAGATGGCGCACCAACGGTCGGCCGTCAAACGCCGGCGAAAAGCTTGGACACCAATAACGCGCATAGGTAACACAAATCACACTAATAATATATTTAATAAATCTACCACTCGATAGAGGGCGACGAAAAAGTGTGTAAAAATCTCATAGTTAGCATTTAAATAATTTGCAACGTTGCCAGATGACCCTAACACAAATTTGCCGTTATTTCTAGCCAAGTAGGATTTATTTCGTTTAAAAGTTTCTGATAAAGAAATGGGATTATTATAATGAATAAAAATAAATAAAACAAACAAATTATTAAGTACTTGTTATTTTAAATACTTGTTAGTGCTAACATTATTATAAATACGGTCCGGTAACTCAAATTTTATAGAAAGAGTGAGATGTTTCAGGACGAGGCGACCGTAGGGAGCCGAGTTTTTAATTTCGAAACGAGTTCTGCGAAAAGAGTTATCGGAGGTATGTCGTTATGGATTTTATTTCATACTGTCAACATATTTTTTTTGTTCGATAAAATAATTACTATTTTGGAAAAAGTTCAAATCAAGTCACTTTTTCTGACATCGTTAGCAACCGCTGTTTGGCTAATGTTTTAATTTGTTTATTCGTGCAAATCAGCATCAAATGTTTAAACTAAAATTTATTAGTCTAGAGACGGACAGATATATACTAAAGACAAAACATATCCATTCATATATGTCTTAAAAAACGGGTAACATATGCCGCATAAACTAAAAAATAAGACATTTTCTTTCACATTTTATATTGTAAATGCAATTAAGTATATCGATAACTCGCTACTGAAAATTTATTGAAATATAATTTCTGCAAAAAAAAGATTGTTGTGGTTTTATGGTTTATTGACATAGTTTACTTATTTAAAATGAATATTTTTCATACATAGCACAAGTTCTTGATATTATTTATTTTAATTTCAAATAATAATTGTGTTTCCTTTAATTTTAACCAAGAAAATTTTTCGGTTATTATCCAACATACTTTTGTACATTAAGAAACTCCATTCCACGTCGCGGGACGTTACAGAACAATATTTAAGTAAATAAGCTTCTCCAAAAAGAAGTCGTTTTTATGTGTTTTAAAACTCACTCTTTTATCTCCGGACTTTCGGCTTTTTAGTGTTTCACTTCGACACAAGAATATAAACAGTGGAAAAATGGAACAGTTTTAAAAACTATTCATCTATTTGTTCTGTCTTGCAGCGAGAAAGGAATATAGCATATTGTACCCACATTTCATAGTAAAAATATGGATCCGGTTTAAAATTTTACCTACCTACTTAATTACGTTAACAAACTAAAATTTTCATTGAAGAGACAGGCTGTTCTAGGAAACTTTATTACAAATCTCTTCATTTACGAGCTGCTGAAGGACCGCCGGTCTCATTGATAATTCTTACCTACTTCAGTTCTTACCTGGCTTGTACTTAAGAATGAAGCGAAAAATGTTCCAACAATAAAAACCAAAATGTACAGACTGGAAATATAGTAAATGGGGTAGTACCTACATACAAACGTATGCGTAATAGTTCGTTAGACATTAGGTATTTATCAAAATTAACCAAATCTCTTAGTTTACGCACTATTGGACGAGCACTCCTTAAAACGGTCAGAATACTTAATCGCATTATTCCATTCACACCTACCTTAAACTTTGCCAGATGAACCTAACACAAATTTGCGGATATTTCTCGTCAACCTGGTAATATTTGATTTTGAAGTTTCTAGAAGTATCTCAATGGGAATATTATAATGGACAAATAAAACAAACAAATTATTGTTATTATTATTTGTTGTTTTAATCCATTAGACGCTTATAGGCTATCGCATACTTTTCTTGAAAAATCGGTAATAAATTCAGTGAAGCATCTTTGCCCCTTAATTCCTATGGGTAAATTGGGATTTTGAATAGAGATCGCAGAAACATTTTTTATGGTTTTATGGTTTATTTACATAATTTACTTATTTACAATGAATGTTTTTAATATATAATACAAGTTCTTGATATTATTTATTTTTATTACAATTAATAATCTTGTGTTATTTTTCATTTTCAACAAGAAAATTTTGTCGCTTATTATCTAACATATTTTTATACAATGAGAAACACCATATGTTTCACATCACAGGACGTTGCAGGAAAATACTTAAGTAAATAAGCTTTTGTTATTTCACTTCGACGCAAGAACCGTTTCAAAGAAAACAAACAGTGAAAAAGCGGAACAGATTCACAAAGTTTTCTGTTCTTTTTTTCTTCGGTTTTGCAGTGGGTGGGAAATATGGTGTATTGTACATTTTACAATAAAAATATCGATTTCAGGCAAATTTCCGCACCACCAATGAGGTATTGCCACGGCGCGTTTTTTTTTTTTTGTTTTAGCAGTGCTATCCCCAATAGGCCTAATGCACTACTTGCCGATATTGATTCAGATAATTATCCGCTGAATTAAGACATGATACTGGAAAACTGACACAAATAAACCACTCAATTTACAAAAACTGCAGCTTAAAATATCCTGATTTTTTTTTATTTAAACTCAATTCATTGTGTCAGATTTGGATAAATGACGGTCAGTGTAAAGAGCATAAAGTATTTATATTAAATCATCTAATTATATGCAAATTATTTAAAAAAGGAAAATGGCATCAAAATAAAAAAAAAAATTGTCGAGTATCCAAATTTGGTGTTTTTGATTCAAAGAAGCTGGTTTGAATTGAGTTTAAATGTAAAAAAATCAGGATATTTTAAGCTGCAGTTTTTGTAAATTGAGTGGTTTATTTGTGTCAGTTTTCCAGTATCATGTCTTAATTCAGCGGATAATTATCTGAATCAATATCGGCAAGTAGTGCATTAGGCCTATTGGGGATAGCACTGCTAAAACAAAAAAAAAAACGCGCCGTGGCAATACCTCATTGGTGGTGCGGAAATTTGCCTGAAATCGATATTTTTATTGTAAAATGTACAATACACCATATTTCCCACCCACTGCAAAACCGAAGAAAAAAAGAACAGAAAACTTTGTGAATCTGTTCCGCTTTTTCACTGTTTGTTTTCTTTGAAACGGTTCTTGCGTCGAAGTGAAATAACAAAAGCTTATTTACTTAAGTATTTTCCTGCAACGTCCTGTGATGTGAAACATATGGTGTTTCTCATTGTATAAAAATATGTTAGATAATAAGCGACAAAATTTTCTTGTTGAAAATGAAAAATAACACAAGATTATTAATTGTAATAAAAATAAATAATATCAAGAACTTGTATTATATATTAAAAACATTCATTGTAAATAAGTAAATTATGTAAATAAACCATAAAACCATAAAAAAATGTTTCTGCGATCTCTATTCAAAATCCCAATTTACCCATAGGAATTAAGGGGCAAAGATGCTTCACTGAATTTATTACCGATTTTTCAAGAAAAGTATGCGATAGCCTATAAGCGTCTAATGGATTAAAACAACAAATAATAATAACAATAATTTGTTTGTTTTATTTGTCCATTATAATATTCCCATTGAGATACTTCTAGAAACTTCAAAATCAAATATTACCAGGTTGACGAGAAATATCCGCAAATTTGTGTTAGGTTCATCTGGCAAAGTTTAAGGTAGGTGTGAATGGAATAATGCGATTAAGTATTCTGACCGTTTTAAGGAGTGCTCGTCCAATAGTGCGTAAACTAAGAGATTTGGTTAATTTTGATAAATACCTAATGTCTAACGAACTATTACGCATACGTTTGTATGTAGGTACTACCCCATTTACTATATTTCCAGTCTGTACATTTTGGTTTTTATTGTTGGAACATTTTTCGCTTCATTCTTAAGTACAAGCCAGGTAAGAACTGAAGTAGGTAAGAATTATCAATGAGACCGGCGGTCCTTCAGCAGCTCGTAAATGAAGAGATTTGTAATAAAGTTTCCTAGAACAGCCTGTCTCTTCAATGAAAATTTTAGTTTGTTAACGTAATTAAGTAGGTAGGTAAAATTTTAAACCGGATCCATATTTTTACTATGAAATGTGGGTACAATATGCTATATTCCTTTCTCGCTGCAAGACAGAACAAATAGATGAATAGTTTTTAAAACTGTTCCATTTTTCCACTGTTTATATTCTTGTGTCGAAGTGAAACACTAAAAAGCCGAAAGTCCGGAGATAAAAGAGTGAGTTTTAAAACACATAAAAACGACTTCTTTTTGGAGAAGCTTATTTACTTAAATATTGTTCTGTAACGTCCCGCGACGTGGAATGGAGTTTCTTAATGTACAAAAGTATGTTGGATAATAACCGAAAAATTTTCTTGGTTAAAATTAAAGGAAACACAATTATTATTTGAAATTAAAATAAATAATATCAAGAACTTGTGCTATGTATGAAAAATATTCATTTTAAATAAGTAAACTATGTCAATAAACCATAAAACCACAACAATCTTTTTTTTGCAGAAATTATATTTCAATAAATTTTCAGTAGCGAGTTATCGATATACTTAATTGCATTTACAATATAAAATGTGAAAGAAAATGTCTTATTTTTTAGTTTATGCGGCATATGTTACCCGTTTTTTAAGACATATATGAATGGATATGTTTTGTCTTTAGTATATATCTGTCCGTCTCTAGACTAATAAATTTTAGTTTAAACATTTGATGCTGATTTGCACGAATAAACAAATTAAAACATTAGCCAAACAGCGGTTGCTAACGATGTCAGAAAAAGTGACTTGATTTGAACTTTTTCCAAAATAGTAATTATTTTATCGAACAAAAAAAATATGTTGACAGTATGAAATAAAATCCATAACGACATACCTCCGATAACTCTTTTCGCAGAACTCGTTTCGAAATTAAAAACTCGGCTCCCTACGGTCGCCTCGTCCTGAAACATCTCACTCTTTCTATAAAATTTGAGTTACCGGACCGTATTTATAATAATGTTAGCACTAACAAGTATTTAAAATAACAAGTACTTAATAATTTGTTTGTTTTATTTATTTTTATTCATTATAATAATCCCATTTCTTTATCAGAAACTTTTAAACGAAATAAATCCTACTTGGCTAGAAATAACGGCAAATTTGTGTTAGGCTCATCTGGCAACGTTGCAAATTATTTAAATGCTAACTATGAGATTTTTACACATTTTTTCGTCGCCCTCTATCGAGTGGTAGATTTATTAAATATATTATTAGTGTGATTTGTGTTACCTATGCGCGTGATTGGTGTCCAAGCTTTTCGCCGGCGTTTGACGGCCGACCGTTGGTGCGCCATCTCTTGTTCGCCGGCCGTTGGCCTGTTCGCTCCAAACAATAGCATGGGTCTATCTATATGTATTTAATCAATGTACAAAACCTCTTCATCTTTTAAAATGGAAGGTAATATTTACCAAATTCAGAAATCAGACACTTCATTTGGGATAGAAGGAGTAATTTTTTACTACGAATATTTTGTAGATGCAAGGATGACTACAATTTGGATGTAGAATAAATGCAATTTTTGTTCGTTATTTTTAGCTTAGGTAGATTTATTATAGTTATGTATATATGTATTAAGCATAATTAGGGAGAGAGAGAACGAGGGAATGTTTAAAGCCCGACGAAGCTCGAAGGACAAACTTATTACAAACATAAATATATCTTTACAATTTAAATCATTTGTCAAGGAATTTCTCTTGATTAATTAATACATAAAACTGTACCTACATAAATTAATAGTTTTCATAACGAACAACGAAGTTTTTGTGATGTCAATGTTTGTAAATTAAAAATTCGTTTAGTTTTGCTACGTACTTTGTAAGGTTACATCAAAATATTTATTTTTATTATCGACCATTTGTAAAAACAATGTAGTAATTTTTTTTAATATAAATTTTGAGCAACAATCTTTTTCTTTATAATTTAGTGGCGGCTAATTTGATAAGTGATTGTCTCTGAAAAATCCGCCCTTTCAAGGGCAGGTCCTATTTCATAACGTGAACGCACCAATCAAGCCGTCGCTGGCGTTGCTCTCCCTTCCACCCTTATCCTGGCCCCATCCCTGTGTTCTGTGTTTAGCACTTCAGCTTTCAGTTTCGGGTTTCGGTTTGGCTTGAATACAGTAAATATTCGTTGTCACAATGCTCACGTGTCTTCTAGTATTAAATGTCCAGCAATATTTGTTGTGTTAGTTAGTGTGATATGCAGCGACTTTTATTTATAAAATAAGGTTTCGGGCTAAATACAATAATTGCACATGCACTTTCCCACAATGAAGGGTACAGCAAAGTTTTTAGGTGAGTGTTTTAAACCATTCAAGTTTTCACTTTTTTTGTTAATACCAACATATTTATATGTTACCTTCTTCTATTCTTGTAGACATTCACTGATAATTGTTTTCAACATGCAATGTATCTTTCAAAATAAAAGTAAATGTTTATGATGGCAAACACCTTAAAAATTCAAAATTGTGAGAGCCACCTCCAATGTACAGATACGTTCATAAATTCAAAATTGTATGTTGTCGACGACAAACAACCATTGATCACTTCTCTGAATGTAAAAATAGTTGGAAATTTTTGCAATTCAATACATTTTATAAGTTACTAGCTTGTGAACTTCAGCGTTTATTTTACATCCTTATAGCTTGAATATCTAAAATGTATTTCTCAGTGGCTGCTTACATTACGAATCTCCCAATTTCATATTTTTAGCTTCAGTAGTTTAGGCCCTGCGTTGATAAATCAGTGTGTCAATCAGTCTGGACAAACACTTTTATATACTTATGTATGTCTGCCATTAAAATCCATAAACTGCGTTAGTCCGAGAACATCAATTTCAATCAAATTTTATTTGAATCTTATTCAGCACGTGCCAATTACTATATACCTAGAGATCGAAAAAGAAATTAGTCAAAGTTGGTCATGCACGAAAAGCCGTTTGTCTTAGTTTAAAATAATTCAAAAGTAATTTGCAATGTTATCAAACGAAATTAAAATTTTTTGTTAGAACCTTACTTCAGAAATGGGACAAAATTGGAAAACTGTGATTTTGATTCGTTTTTATGTTTTAAAAGTAGGTGTCATAATTCTAATTTTAAACTGTCAATTTAACATTTAATAAAAAAAGTTAAATTAGGACAAATCGCTTGTCGTGCATGACCAACTTTGACTAATTTCTTTTTCGATCTTTTGGTATATTTACCACATAAGTTCCATGTTATCATCTTATTGGCTTAAGATTTCGCCTGAATTGAATTTTGCTGAAATGATTTACACGCGTAAAAGCTTAAAGGTTGGTTTTTCTATTTTATAATATTGTGTTGGTAGCATAATGAAGTAATTTCTTTTTAATAATAATCCATTTTTAATGAAAATTATTCCATGGAGTAACCCAAAGATTTCGACGCGGTGTTATTGAATGCATTTTTGTTTTAGTTACCGTTAGTGCGACGTTTTTGTTGTCAAATTTCTATTGTTTTGCCTACCTTCTTTGTCTTTATTTTCTTTGTTTTTTTTCTGAATATTTTGTACATTTCGGTTAGACATAATGGACGTGAATTATTTTTCTTGGTATGTATGTACAATCGCACGCAAATGTTTTGAGCCTATGGGCAGATCATTTTTGCCCGTCGGCGTCGTCACTGAAGGAGGCGGTCCAAATCGTCCAAGGGCAGAATTTGTAGGTAGGCTCAAACGACAAGGAAATTTACGTATTGACCAAATTTTAACTCTGAATTAGTTTTAATTTTATAAATACCCTATCTAAAATGTTCAGAATATGATGAGTCTATACTTGTGATTTACCATTCCATTTATATTTTTTGGATTTGTTTATACATACAAGGTGACTCAAAAAAAAAAATGACTGAGTCAATTTATTTTATTGAAGAAATCAAGAATTGCAAAACTGAATACTTTGAAATTTTGTCAATTAGTCGGAACCTGAGCCCAATTTTTTTTGCAATATCTGTGATGTGCTATTAGTTTCCGTAACTTATAAAATTAGAAAAAAAAACCTATTCTGCTCTAATAAAATCGAGAATATGCTCAAAATCACACTAATATTAGGTCTAATTGTGCCGACCACAGTTAATTCACATTAAAATAAGTCACGGACATTTTTTGAAGAGTACTACATTTCAAAAAACAAAACAAAAAAATTCAGTTTATAAACTTCGTAATTTTGGTTTAAAGTTTATCAATCATGTTTGACGCTTTATTTTATCCGTTCCATTTGTTATCCTTTACTGCGATCTCTCTTGGGTCGAGGTATAACACCGGACCGAACGTTCTTCGACCGATAGGATAATTTATTACTTCCGACATCTTTTCGGTGACAAATTTAATCTTCGCATACTTCAGCGTAGTTAGTGAACTCGTTGTGACCACTGAAATATACAAAGAGTAAATTTTGAAATGGAACGAAAGTCGAAAAATACTTTCAAAGCCAGGATCAAAATGTATTTGCTTATCTTCGTCAAAAAATGCATGACGTCATGGCAAAATTTGATATGATGAGTCAGTACCTGTGATTTATCATTACAGTAATATTTTTTAGATTTACTTATACAGGCTGTCTCAAAAAAAGATCACTTCGATTTTTGATTTTTCGTTTTTTTCGACCAACCGTTTCATCTAATTAGATTTTTCAGTTTCCATTTTTCTATCAACTTTTCGATTTTTCAAATTTGCAGTATTTTGAATTTTCGAGTTTCCGGTTTTTCCGTTTTTCGATTTGTTGATTTTTCTGTTGGTCAGTTTTTAGACTTTGCTGCAATTTTTTTGCATTTTTCGATTATATTTTACTTTCCGATTTTTTTGATTTTTGAATTTTCGATTTTACGTTTTTAATTCTTCGATTTCCGATTTTTCAATTTTCCGGTTTTTTAATTCTTCTATTCTCGATTTTTCGATTTTCCATTAATCATTAAATTTTTCGACCTTCGATTTTTCAATTTTCGAGTATTCGATTTTTCATTTTCTGATTTTACGATTTTTTGATTTGCGATTTTTCGATTTTCGTTTTTCCGATTTTGTGGTTTTTCGATTTTTCTGTTTGTTTCAGTTTTTATGGTTCTGCGATTTGTTTTATTTTTCCATTTTTCGATTATTTTACTTTCCGATAGCTTGATTTTTGGTTTTTTCATTTTTCGATTTGGGATTTTTCAATTTTTCGGTTTTTTAATTGTTCGAGTCTCGATATTTCGATTTTCGATTTTTCAGACTTGTGGATTTGTGTCTGTTTTTTCGATTTTTAGAATATTGATTAATCGAATTTTCGATTTTTGAGCCTTTCGATTTTTCCATTTTTAGATATTTTTCGATTTTTTTTAATTTTTCGATTTTTCTGTTCGTCAGTTTTAGACTTTGCAATTTTTACTTTTCCACTTTTCTATTATTATTTTAGTTTCGGATTATTCGATTTTTGAATTTTCGTTTTTTTTTCATTTTTCGTCGATTCTCGATATTTCGATGTTCGATTTTCCAATCTCCGATTTTTCAATTTCCAGTTTTCGATTTTCCACTTTATAATTTTACGAGTTTTCGATTTTTCTGTTTGTCACTTTTTAGGCTTTGAAATTTGTTTACTTTTCGATTTTTGAATTGTCGACTTTTAGAGTTTTCAATATTATGAATTTTCGAATTTTCTGTTTTCCTATTTTTCGATTTTTAAATTTTCCATTTTTCGGTTTTTTGATTTTTCAATTTTCGGTTTTTCAATCTTGCAAATTTCCGATTTTTCAGATTTGTGAATTTCCGGTTTTTCGATCGACCTACGTATTATATTCATTGAATTTTCGATTTTCGGTTTATCCATTTTTAGATTTTCGATTTCTCAGTTTTGTATTTTCAGATTTTCTGTTTTTCGCATATCTGATTCATCAAATTTTCGATTTTTCGGCTTTTCGATTTTTCGATGTTTGATTTTCGAATTTTCGATTGTTCAGTTTTCCATTCTTCAGCTTTAGACTTCAATTTTTTTACTTTTCGATTTTCCGAATTTTCGAGTTTCAATTTTCAGATTTTTGATTTTTCGATTTTCCTTTTTAAATCTTTGAACGTTTCGGTTTTGATTTTTCGAATTTTTGATTTTTAATTTTTCCATTCTTCGGTTTTTAGACTTCAATTTTCTTTCTTTTAAATTTTTCGATATTCTATTTTCCGCTTTTCAGAATTTTCGATTTTCAGGTTTCAGACTTTCGGCCATTAGAATTTTGGATATTTCGGTTTTATGATTTTTCGATTTTTAGAAAATTTGAGTAGTCGAATTTTCGATTTTTCAATTCATCGATTTTTCCATGTTCAATTTTTCAATTTAAATTTTGCGATTTTCAATTTGTTCATTGTCGATTTTTAGAATTTTCGGTTTTTCAATTTTTCCATTCTCATCTTTTAGACTTCAATTTTGTTTCTTTCCGATTTTTTGGTTTTCGATTTTCCAATTTTCAGAATTTCCAAGTTTCTTTATTCAGATTTTCGATTTTCCACTTTTGCGATTTTAGATTTTTCGAATGTTTGTTTTTCCAATTTTTTGCTTTTTCGATTTTTCTGTTCGTTTCAATTTTTAGGCTTTGCAATTTTTTCTACTTTATATATTTTGATTATTTTAATTTCCGATTTTTTTAAATTTTTGTTTTTGATTTTTTTAATTTTCAGTATTACAAATTTTTGATTTTTCGATTTTTTGGTTTTTCCGTTTTTCAATTTTCGATTTTGAGGTTTGTGAATTTCCACTTTTCGATCGACCTCGGTATCTGATTCATTGAATTTTCGATTTTTTGGTTATCCATTTTTAGATTTTCGATTTTGACGATTAGTATTTTTCGATTTTCTGTTTTTTGCATTAGTGAATTTCAGTTTTTTCCGATTTTCGATTTGCCGCAAATTTTCGAAAAAGTCACCATGCTTACAAAAACTTTAAAACATCTACAATATTTCAAAGTATTCAGTTTTGCTATTTTTGATTTCTTCAATAAAACAAATTGACTCAGTCATTAACTTTTTTGAGACACCCTGTGTAACCAAATCTAAAAAAATATTAATGCAGTGATGAATCACAAGTATAAAACTCATCATATTTTATACATTTAAGATAGGATTTATTCTGCAAAATTTTGAGATGACGTCATAAATTTTTTAGAGGGGATAAGCAAATATATTTTAATAAAAAATGTATCATGTTTATCATGACTTTAAAACATCTGCAAGAGTTCAAAGTATTCGATTTTGCAAATTCAAAATTAAATTGCAAAATATTGTTTTATAATTTTGATTTTTTTTCCAAAAATCTGGACGTTTCGGATAAAAATTCAACACGGAGTCATAAACTACATGTGTAGGACTATGTTACTGTATACAATTTAAAACCCATTTACTATGCATAAATTTGAAGTGACGTCATCACATTATTGGTGGGGATGATTAGACAAATTTAATAATTTTGCGACATTTATGAAAAAAATATCAGTTAACAAAAATAACAATATCGTTTTTTTTATGTATTTATTATGAACATTTAAAAGTATTTTATTTGAAAAGGTGACGAAATTTTTTATACGGAACATTGATTAAATACATATAGATAGACCCATGCTATTGTTTGGAGCGAACAGGCCAACGGCCGGCGAACAAGAGATGGCGCACCAACAGTCGGCCGTCAAACGCCGGCGAAAAGCTTGGACACCAATCGCGCGCGTAGATAACCCAAATCACAGCAACAATACATTTAATAAAGCTACCACTCGACAGAGGGCGACGAAAACAATGTGTAAAAATCTCTTAGTAACCATTTATATAATTTGCAACGTTGCCAGATGAGCCTAGCACAACTTTGCCGTTATTTCTAGTCGATTAGATTTTATTTCGTTTAAAAGTTTCTGGTGAATAAATGGAATTATTATAATGAATAAACAATACAAACAAATTATTACTTGTTATTTTAAATACTTGTTAGTGTTGATGAAAACATAAATGGTAATTAAAGTTATTCTAAATACGGTCCGGTCCGGTAGCTCAAATTTTACAGTACGAGTGATATGTTTCAGGACGAGTAGGTAGCCGAGTCTTTAATTTCGAAACGAGTACTGCGAAAAGAGTTACCGGACGTATGTTGTTATCTATTTTATTTCATACTGTCAACATACTTTTTTATTCGATAAAATTATTATTATTTTGAGAAAAAATCCAAATCGAGTCACTTTTTCTGACATCGTTAGCAACCGCTCTTTGGTAAATGTTTTAATTTGTTTATTCGTGCAAATCAGCATCATATGTTTAAACACATAGTACTTATAACACTTTACAGGACTTATTGTTTTGTATAATCCGACTCGATGGACGAATGTTTTGTGCAATCCGTCTCGAAGGACCAATGTTTGTGCAACTCGGCTCGTCCTACCAGTATTTTTTGTAATCTGGTTGATACGACAATGTGATACCGAATTGCACTTTGATATTGCTCCAAGGACCTTTGTTTTCTTGCGTGCGAGATAATAGACAGCGTTCGGTTTCGATGTTTAATACAGGACGGTTACAGAAGTACTAAATTTACATTTGTATTTACAATAACAGGTAAAGCAAAAGAGACCCAAAAGGGTCAGTGGCCGCTTCCGGAAATGGAAAACTTGTCCTTTTTGGCCACGGAGGTAGAAGAGTGTCTCTTCTACCTCCGTGTTTTTGGCTCAATTTTATCGGACTTGTCCGTTTTTTTGATTTTACCGGAATAGTTCGATCCAGTAAAACGTCAAACTTGACATAGTATGAAGTAAAATAAATAAATTTTATGATGTAAATACAATTAAGTGTATCGATAATTCGCTACTGAAAATTTATTGAAATATAATTTGTGTTAAAAAAAGATTTTTGTGGTTTTATGGTTTATTAAATGTAATTAAAATAAATAATATCAAGAACTTGTATTATATATCAAAAACATTCATTGTAAATAAGAAAATTATGTAAATAAACCATAAAACCATACAAAATTTTCCTGCGACCTCTATTCAAAATCCCAGTTTACCAATAGGAATTAAGGCACAAAGATGTTTCACTGAATTTAATACCGATTTTTCAAGAAAAGTATGCTTATAAGCCTATAAGCGTCTAATGGATTAAAACAACAGATAATAATCACAATTTATTTGTTTTATGTGTTCATTACAATAATCCCATTTATTTACCAGAAACTTCTAAATGAAATAATATCTGGTTGACGAGAAATATCCGCAAATTTGTGTTAGGCTCATCTGGCAACGTTTTCGGTAGGTAGGTATCAATGGAACTAAAAGATTTGGTAATTTTCTTGGAAGAGTTTGTTTCTTCAATGAAAATTTATGGTTTTTAATTCTTCGGCCGCTTGAAAGTCTCGCCATGTGAAAATAGATTATTTGATAACCTGTTTCGTAATAATTGTAAATACGAACAAAAGCATATTTGCATATTCTAAACAACTGGCCATATCGATTCCAAACTTGTACAGATATGTTTTTTATTGTTTCTGTTTTCAATGAAATAAATTTTATTTGCAAAATACTTAATGTCTAACGACATATCACGCATACATACTACCCCATTTACTATATTTTCAATCTGTGCATTTTTCGCTTCATTCGTAGGAGCCAAGTAAGAAGTATCAGTGAGACCGGCGGTCTTTCAAAAGCTCGTAAATGAAAAGATTTAGTAAAGTTTCCTAGAACAGTCTGTCTCTTCATAAAAAAATTTAGACATTTTTACTATGAAATATTGGTACAATACGCTATATTCCACTGTTTGTTTTCTTTGAGATACGACTAGTTCTTGTGCCGAAGTGAAACACCAAAAAGTCTAAAGTCCGGAAATCAGAGTGAATTTTAAAACACATAAAACGACTTCTTTATTTATTTAAATATTGTCCTGTAACGTCCTGTGACGTGGAATGGAGTTTCTTAATGTACAAAAGTATGTTAGATAATAACCGAAAAATTTTCTTGATTAAAACTAAAGGAAACACAATTATTACTTGGAATAAAAATAAAGAATATCAAGAACTTGTGCTATGTATTAAAAATATTTAATTTCAAATAAGTAAATTATGTTAATAAACCATAAAACCACAAAAATCTTTTTTAACACAAATTATATTTCAATAAATTTTCAGTAGTGAATTATCGATATACTTAATTGTATTTACATCATAATAGTTATTTATTATATAAGCGGTTAAAGTGAATGTTTAATGAGCGGCCAGTTTAAGGCGAGAGCGGCGTATGCCGCGAGCGCCTTAAGACCACGAGTTACACATTCATTTTAACCGCGAGTGTAATACAAACTTTTATTCAATTTTGACAACCCCAAGTCCCAAATTGTGAAAAAATTGGTGATTCAAAGTTCACATTCGAGAAACGTCAGAATTGACAGCGACCAAATAAAAGTTTTATATGCGTAGAATTTAGGTTACAATATCAGGTGTGTGTGTGTAGTATGTGACTCTGGCGACGGTGTTTGTTTATTTTAAACAAACTAAAATTATCGAAAAATTGCAAAATCATGCAAGATTCCAACGGCAAAACTTGCTCCCAAAAAAGAGCAAATCAGAAAGTGTATCAAAAGTTCCTTAGATGGAAAGAGCAGCAAGACATTGGAGAAATTACAGAAATGGTAACCATGGTTTTAAAACAGCAAAATAAAAATTTTATTTCGCTAGCGGTTTAAAAATTTTATGGTGCTACCGGATAAACCAAAGCTTTAGTGGCCTACTGACGGCAAAATAAACGTTTGTTTACATGTCAAAATTGAATAAAATTTATTTATTTTACTTTATACTATGTCAAGTTTGACGTTTTACTGGATCGAACTATTCCGGTAAAATCAAAAAAACGGACAAGTCCGATAAAATTGAGCCAAAAAGGACAAGTGTTCCATTTCCGGAAGCGGCCACTGACCCTTTTGGGTCTCTTTTGCTTTACCTGTTATTGTAAATACAAATGTAAATTTAGTATTTCTGTAACCGTCCTGTATTAAACATCGAAACCGAACGCTGTCTATTATCTCGCACGCAATAAAACAAAAGTCATTGGAGCAATATCAAAGTACAATTCGGTATCACTTTGTCGTATCAACCAGATTACAAAAAATACTGGTAGGACGAGCCGAGTTGCACAAACATTGGTCCTTCGAGACGGATTGCACAAAACATTCGTCCATCGAGTCGGATTATACAAAACAATAAGTCCTGTAAAGTGTTATAAGTACTATGTGTTTAAACATATGATGCTGATTTGCACGAATAAACAAATTAAAACATTTACCAAAGAGCGGTTGCTAACGATGTCAGAAAAAGTGACTCGATTTGGATTTTTTCTCAAAATAATAATAATTTTATCGAATAAAAAAGTATGTTGACAGTATGAAATAAAATAGATAACAACATACGTCCGGTAACTCTTTTCGCAGTACTCGTTTCGAAATTAAAGACTCGGCTACCTACTCGTCCTGAAACATATCACTCGTACTGTAAAATTTGAGCTACCGGACCGGACCGTATTTAGAATAACTTTAATTACCATTTATGTTTTCATCAACACTAACAAGTATTTAAAATAACAAGTAATAATTTGTTTGTATTGTTTATTCATTATAATAATTCCATTTATTCACCAGAAACTTTTAAACGAAATAAAATCTAATCGACTAGAAATAACGGCAAAGTTGTGCTAGGCTCATCTGGCAACGTTGCAAATTATATAAATGGTTACTAAGAGATTTTTACACATTGTTTTCGTCGCCCTCTGTCGAGTGGTAGCTTTATTAAATGTATTGTTGCTGTGATTTGGGTTATCTACGCGCGCGATTGGTGTCCAAGCTTTTCGCCGGCGTTTGACGGCCGACTGTTGGTGCGCCATCTCTTGTTCGCCGGCCGTTGGCCTGTTCGCTCCAAACAATAGCATGGGTCTATCTATATGTATTTAATCAATGTACGGAACAATTGGTCGAAAGATGTTAGAAAGCAAAATAATTCCTGTCCGGACCATCGTTACTCACGAACGAAAGTGACCATTATTTTATGGGAACAACTACCTGCTAAATCTTCTCCGACAAATTCGAGAGAACTGGCGTGAGACATAAATATTTCTTACCAAATTAACTGCTGTCCGTCCCGTTATTGTCAATAAAATTTTATAGGGTAAAATGTGAATTTCGTTTTAGTTTGAGCCTACCTACAAATTCTGCCCTTGAAGGATTTGGACCGCCTTCTTCGATGAGGGCAGGCAAGAACGATCCGCCCATAGGCTCAAAACATTTGCGTGCGATTGTACAACCCTACATTTGTGTAATCAACTGATCACTGATCAAGGATTCAAATTGATAGTCCAGTTAGGTCAGATATAGTTCAATTCTTCACGAGTTCGAAAGATTTAAACTGTTTTAATTCCTAAACTTAACACAGCAGGACACTTTTAAACTTGATCTTTTTGTTGCTGAGTGCAGTATGCTTTAATAATAATAATTGGTGTTAGTTGTTAATTTTTTATTTATTTTTTGATCAACGTCACGTTTTAAAACTACGGTTATTTTTCACAATTGACAAGTTGGCTTAAAAAAACTGATGTGTTTTTGTACTTTTTGTTATAAATATAAAGTCTTATCACTATCAGGTTATCACAACAATCTGGAAAAATGAATTTGTTTAATTGTAGTTTAGGGCCGAGGGATTTTTTTTGTCTAGGTAACATTTTTATTTTTGTTTTAAATAACTGAATCTATCTTCTAGCTGAGAAATGCATTTTTGTTCCTTGCATTTTTGTGCTTATTTTGAAATAATTTAAAATAATATCACTTGCCATGGCTGAATTTTCTTCCCAGTTTTTAACACATAACTGTTACTTATTTATTTACTTTATTAACTGCCATTTTCAGATACAATTCTCATTTCTTCTTTACTATCTCCAACATTTATTTTGAAAATTTTATTTTAATTTAAGTTTACAACCTGTACCACAATATTTAAGTCCGAAGTCCGGCAGCTGAGCATAACCGTCTCCAATATTCATTAATTCATTATACTTAAGAGCTCAGAAAAATAGTGAAACGAAACGCTTTTTACTTCCCGAGCGTAAGCAAAGGAAGTATTGTAATCGAGTCCGTCGGCCGACTCTCTACTTTTACGTTTTCTCGATCTTTCATGACCCCTAGAAGACGAAGAAATAGGTCTCCCATTTCCGTCTGTCTGTCCGTCTGTCCGTCCGTCTGTCCGTCTGTCCGTCTGTCCGTCTGTTGTCACGGATTTTTATTAGACAGATAATCTCCGAAAGTACTCGACCGATTGTTGTGAAATTTTGTACTTATATTAAGAATATCATGTAGATGGTAAAACGCTAACCAAAATTTGTCGAATCATCCCCACCACTAAAGCGATGACGTCACTTCAAAATTGTACATAGTAAATGGGTTTTCAATTGTATAAAATAACATAGTCCTACACATGTAGTTTACAACTCTGAATCGACTTTTCACCCGAAACGTCCAGATTTTTGGAAAAAAAATCAAAATTATAAAACAACATTTTGAAATTTAATTTTTAATCTGCTAACCAGAATGCTTTGAAATGTTGCAGATGTTTTAAGGCTATAAAGAGCATCATAAATCTTTAGTCAAAAAATATTTGCTTATCCCCTCCAAAAACTTGATGACGTCAGCTCAAAAGTTTGTGGAATAAATCATATCTAAAATGTACAAAATATGATGAGTCTGTACTTGTGAACTATCACTCCATTAATATTTTTTGGATTTGCATATACAGGGTGACTCAAAAAAATTAATGAATGCGTAAATATATTTTATTGATTTAATCAGGAACTACAAAACCGAATGCTCTGAAATCTTGCAGATGTTTTAAGGTCATAAAGAGCATAATAAATGTTTAGTCAAAATATATTTGCTTATCCCCTCCAAAAACTTGATGACGTCAGCTCGAAAGTTTGCCGAATAAATCATATCTAAAATGTACAAAATATGATGAGCCTGTACTTGTCATTTATCACTCCATTCATATTTTTTGGATTTGCATATACAGAGTGACTCAAAAAAATTAATGAATGCGTAAATTTATTTTATTGATTTAATCAGGAACTACAAAACCGAATGCTTTGAAATCTTGCAGATGTTTTAAGGTTATAAAGAGCATAATAAATTTTTACTCAAAATATATTTGGTTATCTTCTACAAAAAACTGATGACGTCAGCTCAAAAGTTTTCCGAATAAATCGTATCTAAAATGTACAAAATATGATGAGTCTGTACTTGTGATTTATCATTCCAATCATATTTTTGGATTTGCATATGCAGGGTGACTCAAAAAAATTAATGAAGGCGTGAATTTATTTTATCGATTTAACCAGGAATTACAAAACCGAATGCTTTGAAATCTTGGGAATATTTTAAAGTTATTATAAGCATGGTAAACTTTTGTTCAAAATGTATTTGTTCATCCCTCCTAAAAAAATTGATGACGTCACTCTTAAATTTTGCTGAATAAATCCTATCTAAAATGCAAAAAATATGATGAGTTTGTACTTGTGATTTATCATTCCATTCATATTTTTTAGATTTTCTTAAGAGGTGGTTCAAAAAAATTAATGAAGTCAATTTATTTTATTGATTAAATTAAAGGCAACACTTATTATTAGTATTACACCCCAACCAACCCAATTTGGTAGACACAAAATTTGTTAAAGGAAAAACTCGGTTGAAACATAAGGGTAGCACGCTTATTTACGTCGACTTTAACATTACAGACCTGCATTTGTTTTATGCGTTCACTTGATTCCGCGAATGTGAAATAGACATGTTTATAATCAACCAATTGTGAATTTCACCGTCAAGAATTAAAATAAAACCCAATGTTTTATATAATAAGCGGAAGTCGAAGCAATAAAACCGACGGTCGTTTTGTTTACAGTTTCTGTGTTTGGCTCTCACGTATGCTGTTACGCCTGTCATCTTAAATTATTATAACAATGTTTATACATACACGATTTTCAGTTGCCTCTGATACGTAGGTATACGTGAGTAAATTGTTTCGTTATTTTATTGATTATTACAAATCAATATTCAAACGACCCAATTCATTTTCCCGAAAATTTGAGAATATAATAATTTTATTCTTAGTATTACACTACATCTATCCCAACTGATATACGTGTCCTTGCAAAAATGTTGATGACGTCATCGCAATTTTTTTTTAAATTCCCACTACAAAAATGTAATGAGAAAAAAAACACAATAGGCATGCAGTCGTCAAGTTTCCGACAGCGAGGGAAGTACTGTCTAAACTCTTTAGACCAATTTTTTTATTTTTACACAAGTTACCACCAAACAGAAGCATGGGAAAATAAACTATGATGGAGAATATTCCCGATGTTCTTCTCCATAAAATACAAAAAATTTTTATATACCTCACAGACAGGCTTCTCTATAAATGCTGTTACATAGTTTCGTTATTATTATTATTTTTACAGTAAAGTACATTTTTATGTTGTTATTTATCTCAGATCGATTCCCTTTTTCAATAAATCATTATTTTTAATTTCGTCTGCGAGCTCGTTTTAACAAGAAGCTTCACAGAATTGATTTAAGGTGATGTTATCGGTTTAGTTTTCAGTGAATTTACAGTAGATTTTGTTTCACAAATACTAGACGACTAGTTGGAATCTGAACCCAATTTTTTTTTACAATATCTTTGATATGCTATTAGTGTCCGGGACTTATAAAATTGGAGAAAAAATGACCTGTTTTGCTCTAATAAAATCGCAAATATGCTCAAAATCACACTAATATTAGGTCCGACTGTGCCGACCATAGTTATAAAATTCACATTAAAGTAAGTCATGGACATTCTTTGAAGTGTTTACTATGATATTTCAAAAAGAAAAATAAATGTTCGATTTATAAAACTTCATAATTTTGGTTTAAAACTGATCATGTTTGAAGCTTTATTTTATCCGTTCCATTTGCTGTCTCTTACTGCGGTCTCTCTCGGATTGGGGTATAACACCCACCGAACGTTCTTGAACCGATGGGATAATTTATTACTTCCGACATCTTTTCGGTGACAAATTTAACCTTTGCATAAATTTACTTCAGTGTAGTTAGTGAACTCCTTGTGACCATTGAAATATATAAAGAGTAAATTTTGAAATGGGACGAAAGTCGAAGATTCCACTTTCAAAGCCACGAAAAAGTCGAAAAAACTTATCAGAATTATTATGTCAAAAACCTACTAAAACTACAGACAAAAAATGCAGTTTAGTCATCATTTGATTAGTTTTACTATTATTATGCTTTTATTTCCTAATTTCTGTACATTTAAATATTATTGTTTTTTAGACCCGCCGCTGTTTTTATACACTTACATAAAGTGTAAGTCAATGTTACTAATAGAAATTTTATTATTGTTACTTTATATAATCACCAATCCTATTGTTTCTCGGCTTTTTGTCAAAGATCAAAGTGTATTACCTGAAAGAATTTTATTTTGTTGAATAAAAGATTACCATAAACCTTATAATTAGCCGGATAACCATTCAGTATACACAGGTAGTTTCTATACCACTTTAGTTTGAACTTAGCTGATACTAACCAGTTAGGGAACCAGTTATAATTGAAATATGTAAACCAAATAATTGAAGTACTTAGTTTTAAGTACAACAATTGGGTATATTTATAAATACGCATAAATAAAAACGAAACAAATTATTATTGGTCTCTAGTTTATTTTATAATTTGCATTACATCATGACATATAGGTACGTACTGATGCAGAAATTGGTGATTTTCTCGTTGCATATATGCGTATAGCGACACACTCAGTAGAACCATTTGGACACTTAAAATTAATTTTGTTTTACTTCCCACAAATCTTTTTCAGTGTTGCGAAAGTGATTGTTTTGTGTCCGAAAAATAACTGCATTTATAATTATTCGGTGTTTTTTTTGTTGTAAATCAATCAGTTTCCCAATTAGATTATAATTACTTGGACTTATTATTTGTTGTCTTAATTTTTCGAAGTTCATTTTTGTACACATTCAGATTTTTATTTCTTATTAATTTCTTGTGGTCATTTTTATAAATTCGTATATGGAAATTGAACTGTTGACGAACGAAAATCGAACAATAATACACGACAAGCGGGTGCCGAACTGTTACCAGAGATTATGGGTGTCATAAATTACACCCCAGCTTTCCTGCGTTTCAACCAGCTTACCACTACTTCTCGTCTTTATTTTTCTACACGCAAACTTCTTGTGAAGACAGTAACACGGTAAAATTAAAAATCCGACAGTTTTCTTTTAGCAAACATCCCCTTAAGTGATTGTAACTAGAGAATTATTGAAATATTATGTGCCTATTTTTGTTTCATGTATGGATGGATGTATGTATGTAGAATTTATTCACATTAATTTAATTTCCCAACGAATCACTAACCGCCAAAATGCTAATATGCTAAATAATTTGTTTTACATCCAAAGAAGAACAGAAATCATTGTTTAAAAAATCCAAGTGGTATTTTTATTGATGTTATTAATTTAAAACTCTGATGTTTACCAACCAAGCAAACATATTTTTTTTATATTAAAGTAAACTCTTAAACCCATAACTTGCTTTAAATGATGTTGACACTGTCGGCTAGTCTAGACATAGTGGTGGTGCGATTTTAAATTAAACGCGATCGTATTTCAAACTTCACTATCCATTCTCTTTGCGGACTTTTATTGCGGTCTCTTTCCGGGTATCAGGCACTCATTGTTTACTCAGCTATTGGTGAGCAATTTATTACTTCTGACATTTTCTCTGCGTTTCCGGTGACATCGTTGCATGCCCCGTAAATAATGCCTTCCAAGCCGATGCGTATGAATAACATAAACAACGGTTTTTGTAGAAGCACAAAAAAATTGGTCGAAGGTTGTTCCAACAAAATTTGCCCCCCTCTTGGAGTATACAATAAAACATATCCATCCGCATTTTCGAAAAATTATAAAATTTGATTTGCCGGATTTTTTTATGTGAACCTCTGTAAGTTGAAATAAACAGATGTAAATATGTAATGCTAAAGTAAATGTAAAGAAGCGTGTTACGCGTATGTTTCAAATGAGTTTTTACTTTGGAAAATTTTGTGATTGATTATTTTACACGCAAAGTGTTTAGTTTTCTTAATTTAGTGCAGATAGAGTTTAAACAAGTAAAAGTGTCTCATCAAAACAGTTAACAAGTGTTATATTTGTATATCGGAAGAAAGTCACGTAAAAATTAGTTCGATTTGAATGAGTTTGTTGCCTCAAAACAGATGATTAACATTATTAATTAAGTAAACCACAATCAGCACAATGGTCTGAATATTGTTATTATTATTACTATATTACGATTAAGTTTATTTTATCTAACGAAAAAAAGATAAGCGGCCGCTGGTTCTAAACCATCGACTCTTGGGTGTATGAAGCAGAAACTGTTTACCTTAGCCACCTGCGTAACCCAGGAGAGAATTTTCCTATACCCTTTGTGCAAGTCTTATCAAAATACTTGAATTTGTGTTAAAAAAGATGTTTGTAGTTTTATGTTTTTTTTTGCATAATTTACTTTATTTACAATGAATGTTTTTAATACATAGTGCAAATTCTTGATATTATTTATTTTTATTTCAAATAATAATCGTGTTTTCTTTAATTTTAACCAAAGAAATTTTTCGATTATTTTCTAACATATTTTTGTACATTGAGAAAGTCCATTTCACGTCGCCATTTCTAGATACTATGAAGATCAATATTTTTCTAAATATTAATGGTGTCAGAAAAAAGTTCTTTTTCAGTGACAGTGTGGACAGTTAAATGAATTTTACGGTTGGCAATGAAATCAGTTTCAGTAATCGTATAAAATATTCCACTTAATAATTGATTGGTATATAGTAGGGCACCAGTAGGGTCTTTATTAATTATGGTCGGTAAGCATTGACACGGAATTGTTCCAGCATTTTTCTAAAATGGTGAAATTCGTCCCCAAGGCCATAAAATCTATCGGAGAAGTACTCACTGGCGGTAGATTAGAAAGGAAAGATATTAAATATGCCACTGATAATATAATACGGTTGTAAACGAGGGTACAACCCAAAATTTCAATAACGAATTAAGCCGGGTTCCATAATCCGGTTGTAAATAATTTGTCTTCAAAGAACCAATAACAGAATTGATATTTCCGGTTGGGATTATGAAGGTCTCTTTATGATGCTGCCGCCTCTGACAGACTGTTTAGATGCCGTTACAAAATCTAAAATTTTGAGGTAGAGTACTATACTTCTAAAGCAATAAAACTTGTGAACGAAATGAATAAAAGATCATCGATTATTTTATAAACTCTTTTAAATTTGGTTCGAGTAATTCTAAATTTTTTACGAAAAAATGCAACTGAAACATGATAAAAGAAAATGAAATGTTGACGAGAAAATTGTTTCTATCATGTTATGTTATAAGTTTCACGTACAAGTTTCTACGGCGTTAAGGAATTGTTTTTCCAGGTTTAAATACTTACTATTAAAAGATGGATTGATCAGTCTAAATTTCAATCAGGCTGTAACGAAGAAATTTTTAAACAAATTAAAAAAAATTGCCGCTTCTCCCGAGCCCGAAAAAAGTGCACAGTAGTTTTTGTCGAAACGATTATTTCTGAAAAATTAGAATCTAATAAGCAGATGGATGCTTTGGAGGATACGAGGTCATGGGTATGGGTCACCTAAGAAGAAAATTTCTTTTAGCAAAATATGCATTAGGTTTTTTTTGGAGCTATATATTGAAACTGGAAATTACCTGTTAGCTACTTTTTGTCACACAAACCAGTTTCTAAAAGTTTTAGTGCACTTAATACCAGAGTTAGTAGAGAAATTGCGAAAATGTATTTTCAATCCAAAAATGATCAGAGTACTAGGAATTAGTCAGCATATATGATGTTTTGTCACACACAAAAAAAAACATAGAGTAGTAATGGCAATCCTCATAACATTATTCCATTGTATAACAGAGCTTTATGAAACTGACAAAAAAATTACAAATTGTCGGACACTTACAAAAC